>CAIGRL010019855.1:0-11225 GCA_903798325.1 Fraxinus xanthoxyloides
AATGAAACACAAAACGACAAATTTATCGTTTTGGGTGTTTTCAGTTATAATCAAGCCAAGATTTTGAAAACGCGTTTTGGGTGTTTTCAAAACAATTTTTCAAAATCACAAAAAGAACACATTTTTAACAATCTCAAAATGGACACTCAAAACATAAAACTCAAAATGAATTCAAAACTCAAAATACAAAACTGAAATACAAGGAGAACAGCCCTAAGTTTTTAGGAAATTATGGATAAGTGAAAAAAAATTAATAGAGAGACGTTGGGAAATTAGGTTTTAGGAAATTTACACATGTATTGAATTATATTTCGACTATTACGATTGTTGATTATCAACGGTCAACAATTAACGGTCATCGATCAACGGTCAACAGTCAACGATCTCTGCACTAGCTGAACTACAATGCTGGATCCGCCCCGACGACGTCCTTTCTATTTTTCTATGCTGAGCATGTTTTAAATGAAAATAAAAATAGTATTATAAGCATTATTGGAAGATTTAACAAAAAGTTACAATTTTAAGGTTTCACCTTAACCTAAGGCATTCAAACTATGCGTTAACCTAAGAGGCTGGAAATGACTAGGTAGCAAGATGCCAAAAATATAGTTCCAAAATAAAGTAGCAAGAACTATGGGGAAAATTAAATATATAAAGGAGACCCCATTATTCTTTTTTAATGCTATACTTTTTTTTCTTGATTTTCTTCTTTATAGGAGACAAACCATTTAAACCATTTTTTTTGTCTTGCTTTCCTTTGGCTTTATAGTATGTTCAAAACTTTTTAGTTTTCATCGAACAAGAAAATGCAGCTTTTTTNCATGTTTTAAATGAAAATAAAAATAGTATTATAAGCATTATTGGAAGATTTAACAAAAAGTTACAATTTTAAGGTTTCACCTTAACCTAAGGCATTCAAACTATGCGTTAACCTAAGAGGCTGGAAATGACTAGGTAGCAAGATGCCAAAAATATAGTTCCAAAATAAAGTAGCAAGAACTATGGGGAAAATTAAATATATAAAGGAGACCCCATTATTCTTTTTTAATGCTAAACTTTTTTTTCTTGATTTTCTTCTTTATAGGAGACAAACCATTTAAACCATTTTTTTTGTCTTGCTTTCCTTTGGCTTTATAGTATGTTCAAAACTTTTTAGTTTTCATCGAACAAGAAAATGCAGCTTTTTTCTATATAAGTTGCTTTTCTTGTTAAGTGGTTCTTTCAAGAGCCTTGTTGTAGATTCAAGGAGAGAGAGAGAGAGAGAGAGAGAGAGAGAGTAAATATATGGCCTATAGTTTCTTTTCTGAGGGTTCAAACATTAATAGAAGAATATTTCCTAGTAAGTACTCCATCCTGCCCATATTAGAGAATGCCACTGCCAACTGGTTCCCGAATTTGTCGGATGAAAGTGGCGATTTCAAGAGGCTGAAGAGGACTACAAGTGTTGGGGAGTTCATTGAAAGTAATGCCAGCAATGGCAGCATAACACGTGCCAATAGCACGAGTAGTTTGAGCAAGCTTCAATTTCGCGATCATATATGGACGTATAGTCAACGGTATCTAGCAGCTGAGGCCGTGGAAGAGGCGGCAGCAGCCATTATTGGTTCCGAGGATGGGGAGAAGGAAGAACAGGTCAATGAGGATGGAATGAAATTAGTCCAACAGCTCATTTCTTGTGCTGAGGCTGTGGCTTGTAGGGACAAATCACACGCCTCGTTTCTATTATCTGAGCTTCGGGCTAATGCTTTGGTGTTTGGCTCGTCCTTTCAGCGTGTGGCATCGTGTTTTGTCCAGGGACTTGCTGATAGGTTGGCTCTGGTTCAACCCCTTGGCATGGTTGGTTATGTTACGTCTAAGATGAACATTGTGGAAAATGGTTTGGAGAGAAATGATGAGGCTTTACGCCTCGTTTATGAAATTTGTCCACACATTCAGTTTGGTCATTTTGTAGCCAATTCTTCAATACTGGAAGCCTTTGAGGGAGAGAGTTCAGTGCATGTAGTGGACTTGGGCATGACCCTTGGCCTACCACACGGTTACCAATGGCAAGGCCTGATCCAGAGCCTTGTTGAGCGTACCGGGCCACTTCCTCGACTCCGCATTACCGGCGTCGGTCCGTGTGTCAAAAAGCTTCAATCCATAGGAAATGAGCTTGAGACTTATGCACAAAGCCAAGGGCTGAGTTTGGAGTTTTCCGTCGTTGAAAGCAACTTGGACAACCTTAAACCCGAACAAATCAAGATACTTCCCGGGGAAGTCCTTGTCGTTAACAGCATCCTTCAACTACATTGTGCGGTCAAAGAAAGTCGAGGCGCACTGAACTCAGTTTTGCAGATAATCCACGACCTCTCCCCAAAGGTATTAGTCCTAGTCGAGCAGGACTCGAGCCACAATGGTCCGTTCTTTCTAGGAAGATTCATGGAAGCGTTACATTATTATTCAGCAATTTTCGACTCCCTTGATGCTATGCTGCCTAAATATGACACGAAACGTGCTAAGATGGAACAACTTTATTTCGCAGAGGAAATCAAGAACATCGTCAGCTGTGAGGGACCGGCTAGGGTAGAAAGGCACGAAAGGGTAGACCAATGGCGCAGGAGGATGAGCCGAGCCGGATTTCAGACAGCACATTTAAAAATGCTGACTCAAGCCAAGCGATGGCTGAATAATATTAATGCAATTGAAGGCTATACCATTGTGGAAGAAAAGGGCTGTTTGGTGCTGGGGTGGAAATCTAAGCCTATTGTGTCTGCCTCTTGCTGGAAATGCTGAAAATAATCACCTTTTTAATCATCCTACCAATGAGATAAGACTACAATCAATGATGAATTGTAGATTGAAGTGCAAATAAGTAATTTCTGCTGATTTGGTGTGTAAAATTTGGCATATAGGTAAAAAGTGAACATTTCTTTCGTTCTTTGATTTCAAAAAGAAGATTAGCTTATTTTTATTAATTCTTACAAGAGAAATAAGCTATTTCAGTGTGTTGTGATCAGATATATTGTTTCCTCGTGCACTCTTCAATAATGTCTCCAAAGTTGTATAAATCACAGCTAAATAACTTAATCCAATTATAAAAATAAGTGATTCTCTTGTCCGGCACATAGCTCCTTCGCTGATTAGTGAAAGTCAAAGACAAAATTGCAAATTATAAAAGGGCATGTTTGATAAGTTGTAGACATCGCATCAGTTTACTTAAAAACATTTCAAAAAATTTTTACTTTTGAGATTAGCCATACATACTGTGTAGAACTATACAAGATTCATTTTTCACATGTTGAAAGTTACTCATTTTTGTGTTGTTCCAGTATGTCAAATCTTTCATCTCAAATATGTTTCTCACTAATTTTAGAAAGGAAAAATTGCACTATTAGTCCTCAACCTTTTGATTGAGTTACAATTTGACCTCCAACTAATTAAAAATAAGCAAGTTGATTTTCAACCTTTCAAAATAGGTGCATTCGCCAGCGTCCATATACGAAAGAAAGTGTCCTATCTAACTTCAAAACGGCATACAACCCTTTCATGTACACTTTTTAAAAGGTAAAACTTAATTGTAATAATAATACAAAAAATGAAAAGTTTTTTTTACAATTTGCAATGCTCTATATCTTGTTCCATAGGATATAATCTATATTTTTGTACATTATAAAAGAGTACAAATAAATTGATATCTTGTCTATTAATTCTTATGTAACATCCATTAAGTGTCAAAATGAACTAAAAGTTATCAAATCATCTATCAATTACAATTCTTCGCAATAAAACTTTGATTGTTTAATAAAATTCTCAAAATCTATCTGTCATTTAACATAAATTTAACCGCGAAATTAGCTATTGAAGTGAAATTTCGACATTTTAGAAGAAATTTTGCTCATATCTTATCCCAAAAATATAATCCAAAAGGCACATCTTTGGGACTTAATGGACACCACTTCGATTATATATAATTTATTAATCAAGTGACCAATGATGAACATTTAATACTTTAATGATCAATGAATAATGCTATTTAATATTTATCACGTGTTCATCATCAATATATGTGACGATGATCATTCGATTTATTGTTCAATGATTAAAGTATATCACAATTTCATTGAGTCATAAATTGAAAGGCCCACTTCCACCCAAACAGTCAATGCCTAATGAGCACCATTGGCAATTAATAGAATTAGTCATGACCAACCAATAAAATAAGAAAAATATTTTAATGACTAATTTGAAGTTTTGTACAAACTTCAGTGATGAAACGATAAAATTAACTCTTTAATATTTAATTCACACGCAGCGCATTATAACCCGGTTAGGTGCAGCATATGGGCAGCGCATTTTAACCGTGGTCAGGCTCACAGAGAGATTGGAGAGGGCGAAACAATGGCGTCCTTGGCAGTCAACCCAGTTATAGCTTCCACAACAACTGCAAGAAATGGCAGCTCATCCTACGCTCCTTCCCACAAACTTAACCTACGAACCTCCCACCTAGCATCATTCCAATCAATCTCCCATCTTCTCATTTATTCCCCGTCCTGTCCCTATGCCTCCAAAAAACTCCATAAACCCCATATCTTCCTCCCCCACTTAGTTGCTTCCCTGGTAAGTGTGTGTGTCTGCACATTTTAGCATTTGAAATCAGATTTCAATAACTTATATGGGATTTTATGTTCTTGTTTAGTTAACCCCATTCTAAAAGTGTGGGGATGTGTGTATACGTATCTTAGCATTTGTGATTAGATTTCAAAAACCCATATGGAATGCTATGTTATAGTTTAGTTGCTTCCATGGTAAATGTATGGTAAATATGTGTGCATTTAGCATTTGTGAATAGAATTCAAGAACCCAAATGGAAATTAGCCCCTGTTTGCCCCCGTATTCTTAAACTCATTTTATCTCAAACTCATTTTCAACCACACATTTCATCAACTTTTATCAAAATTTACTGAGAATCTGGCAAATGTTCTTGTTTAGTTGTTTCCACGGTAATTTTGTGGGGTGTATATGTGCACATTTTAGCGTTTGTAATTGGATTTCAAGAACCCATATGGAATTTTATGTTATTGTTTAATTGCTTCCTATCAAGGGATAAAAATCTCATGTAGAATAAAAATGAAAACACAGAGCATTTTATGATGGAAACATTAAACTCCAATGAACAATTTAATTTGATTAAAGATTCAATAAAAAATGAGCAAACGGATTTCGATGTTGGTTTGCTCAAACGAGCAATTATCTTTCGGGAGCATATTAATGGATAAAAATCTCAATCAAATAAAGATGAAAGTATAGACTAGCTTATAAGGGTTTGGGTTATTACTCTTAATAAAATTGACTTTTTAAGACAAAATTTCAAATCTTAACACTTCCATGGTAAGTGTGTGGATGTGTGCAAGCGCTCGTGCAGTTTGGCATTTGTGATTAGGTTTCTAGAACCCATATAGAATTCTATGTTCTTCAGTAGTTGCTTCAATGTCAAGTGTGTGGGTGTGTTGTGTGCGCGCACTCATTTAAGCATTTGTAATTGGATTTCAAGAACCCATATGGATTTTTTGTTATTGTTTACTTTCTTCCCTAGTAGTGTTTACGTATGTGCGCGTTTTAGCATTTGTAAATAGATTCAAGAACCTATATAGAATTTATTGTTCTTGTTTAGTTGCTTCCACGATAAGTGTGTGGGTGTGCATGCACATTTTACATTTGTAATGAGATCTCCTGTTTGACCTCAATTTTTTAAAACTCATTCAACCGTACATTTTATGGGACCTGGAACTTTTATCAACTGTACATTTCTTCAACTTTTATCAAAATCCTATTAAAAATTTGATTTTTATCCAAACCAAACGGGGGCTGTATTTTAAGTTATTGTTTAGTTGCTTCCATGGTAAGTTTGTGGATGTGTGTATCTCATTTTAGGATTTGTGATTCGATTTCAAGAACCCATATGGAATTTTATGTTCAATAATTGCTTCCATGGTAAGTTTGTGGGGGGGTGTGTGTGCACGTTATCCATTTGTGATTAGATTTCAATAACCCTTATTTAATTATATTTATTGTTTAGCTGCTACCATGGTAAGTTTGCGTGTGCACTTTAGCATCTTTGATTAGATTTCAAGAACCCCTATAGAATTTTATATTCTAGCTAAGTTGCTTCCTTGGTAAGTGTGTGCACGTGTGCATTTTAGCATTTGTGATTAGATTTCAGAAACCCTTATGGAATGTTATGTTATTGTTTAGTTACTTCCGTGGTAAGTGTGTAGGTGTTTGTAGGCGCATTTTAGCATTTCTGATTAGATTTTGAGAACCCTTATGGAATTTTTGTTCTTGTTTAGTTGCTTACATGGTAAGTGTGTGGGCGTGTATAATTAGATTTCAAGAACCCATATGTAATTTTATATTCTTGTATAGTCGCTTCCATGGTATGCGCATTTCAGCAATTGTGATTAGATTTCAAGAACCCATGAGGAATTTTATGTTCTTGTTTAGTTGCTTCCATTGTAAGTGTGTGGCTGTGTGCATGCATGCGCATTTGTGGTTGATTTCAAGAACTCTTATGGAATTTTATGTTCTTTTTTAGTTGCTTCCATGGTAAGTGTATGGGTGTGCATCAATGTGCATTTTAGCATTTGCAATTAGATTTCAAGAACCCATAAGAAATTTTATGTTCCTGTTTAGTTGCTTTCATTGTAAGTGTGTGGTTGTGTGTCTATGCGCATTATGATTTTGATTTTGGCTATGATGCATTGATATGGATACGGATATGTATGACAGATACGATACTTGTCGGATATGTCGATACATGATTTTCTAAAAGTACTGACACGGCACATTAATTACAATCTTTAAAATTCTTCATGTATATAGTAAAAATTTAGTTTTTACTTGTTATTAATTTTTCATGTTTTATTGATCAAATTTTTTTTTTTTTTACAGGAAGTTGAAGAGACTTATATTATGATTAAGCCAGATGGGGTTCATCGTGGCCTTGTAAGATTTCATTAACTGTTAAGCCCTTGTTTGTTTCACATTCTTTCAAAACTCTTTTTTCTACATGCTTATTCCAACCACACATTTACACAGTAAAATATTCTACATATAGACCCAAAACCTTTCCTTACTTTTTAGCTACACATTCTCCAAAAAATCACTATTTAAAACAATATTTTTCCAAAAAAATAATGGCCACCAAATAAGGGCTAAATTATGAATATGATAATAATTGGGAATAAATTAGGGTTCTTGATGAGTGTTTTGACTTTTGAGAACGTGATTTTGAATTATACTTATTCTTTGTAGATTGGAGAAATAATTTCAAGATTCGAGAAAAAGGGGTTTAAGCTAAAAGGATTGAAGCTCTTCCAATGCCCCCAAGAATTAGCTCAGGTTTGTTTATAATAGACTTTCTTGCATTTATAATTTTCATAACTATCTTATGCAAGAAAGGTTATGGATTGTTAGTTTAACATAATACATGCTTAATTATATGTTTGTCGTTAATTTGGTTTGAATCTGGCTCTAAATCAGGTATTAGATGTAAATTGATTGTATTAGCATATGGTTATCTTGATTTTGCTGGGAATTTGAACTCATGGGCAACATAACTCGATAGATCTGTCTTCTTTGCGATGAATTTTCGGCAACATTGAGCATAATAAGTTTCACATTATTCACGACTAAGTTACTTTAAAGTAACTTTTAGCTTTTTTTATGGGTTTAGCCGAACAAGCTCACTGCTTCTCGTTTACATATGTGATGGTTGTAGGAGCATTACAAGGATCTGCAGTCGAAGCCATTCTTCCCGAAACTGATTAACTACATTACCTCAGGCCCTGTCGTGTGTATGGTATAATTCTCCTCTTTTGCTCCCTGTTTTTCTATATGGTAAATATAAACCAATTCTGAATGTGGTTGTTATAGTTTGTTTTCTTGATAAATTCGTTATAATTTTGTCAACTAGGCCTGGGAGGGTGTTGGTGTCGTTGCATCAGCTCGTAAGTTAATTGGAGTGACAAATCCGCTTAATGCTGAACCGGGCACAATCAGAGGAGATCTTGCAGTTCAAACCGGAAGGTCGGGACACTAGATTTTTAACTCATCACTCTCCATCCTGACAGAATACATTTAAGGATTTTTATTCTATCTTATTGACATCATTCAAAATAATTATGCTCAAAACTGTATGCTATCCCATTGGCAGGAATGTGGTTCATGGCAGTGACAGTCCTGAGAATGGCAAACGTGAAATAGGTAAAATTTGCATTCTGTTTGTTAAATCTTGTTCATTATGCATATCAGTTTCGTAATGTTTTATTAGTCAATTTCAAGTTATTCAACTACAAAGCTAAGTTTGATACCACTTACACCAAAAATAATTTAAAGTTCATATGTTGCATAAAATAGCCGACCCCAGATTTGTTGGGAATAAAGCTTTAGTTTGTTGTGGCAATGTTTGCATAAAATAGAAAAGTAGACGGATTATTTGATCTGGAACCAATCTGCTCAAGATCTCTTTGTAACCTCATTATTAAATTAATCCCGCTTGGATTGATTAACATGGTAGCCATGCGTTTTAAAGTCATTTCTTATGTTCAAGAATATGTCTGGCCTGAAAAATGATGTCGAAATTTATTTCGTTACCTGCGGATGTTACTGGGGACTAGAAGGGGAAGTTTCATCCTTTTTCTGGTAAGAAGAAGACCTATTCATGGCAGAATATGCTTTGGGATTTCTATCTTGTACTATAATTTGTTTAATGCGTGTTTGGGAAGTTATAAAATTAAAATTTAAGTGATTATAAGTTGTGGGTCCTACAAAATCTGTGGATAAAAAGTATTATCAGAAGTATAATCACTTCCCAAACATTTTACGTGTAGTCTTGGTCAGCAAGAGTTGCCCAATAGTTGCATTTGTCATTATACTTATTTGAAGGCGACACTTGTGTTGCTGTTACTTCCAACCATGAACCAATAAAAGAATCATTTATTTCAAATCGTACGTATTTACTCATAAGTAAACATTTTCAAGCTCAGCCAAACACGATATAATTCACATTTGCTTTCGGGTTTGCAGCTCTCTGGTTCAAAGAGGGAGAACTATGCGATTGGACACCAGTTCTAGAGCCATGGCTGACGGAATAGTATTTTTATGCATTATTGCTCTTGTATTGTTTTCGGGGTTCTTTTCCAGCCAGCCATCTTGAGGACTGATTCGTCCACATTTTTCTAACTTTATAGAGGTACATACATTCAACAGTTGAATATTGTACTCGATTGTATTAATTAAGAAAAATAAGTTCAATTTTTATTTGTTGTACGGTTTAGTCATTCCCAGAAGCAAAATAACTCCCAATTCTCATTGCTTCTTTGTCAATTGATTTTGCCTCTATGATTGTTCAATCTATAGTCCAATGCTATCAAATTTTACTTCATTAATAATCAGAGTTCTTAATCAAATTTTGATTATATTGAGATTAAGGTCTAGTTCAAGTGGTAAGTGCGATGTCTTATCAGATCAGTTACTTGGATTCGAGTCTCGTTAAGGGGAATGGTGAAATTCAAAATAAATAAAAGTTGATCGTATTGAAATGAAAGTCCCAAAAAACACACAATTGGTGAAATAATTGTTGTGGAAATTAGAAGACGAGAGATTTATTTCCTGAGTTTTGGTGATGAAAACTCCTGTCTCTTGGTTTTCGTCACCGGAAAATGCTAGCAACACTAATATGTAACCGATGATGGTTCACAAGGATTACACCAAAAACACCACCCCCAACAGATCCCTCAAGAGCATTCTTCGATCCTCAAAGATCAAAGACAATTTTCATGTGCGGATAATTTTTGGTTATAGTGGGTTTGTTCTTTTATGCTACTGTTATCACTATCATATAGTTAGAGATGGCAATGGGGCGGGTTCGGAGCGGGCACCCTCTCCCCAACCCGCCTTAGACTGGGTGGGGAGGGTTCGGGGCACGGGCTTGCCCCATTTCCTGCCCCGTTTATTATTTTTTTTCAGAAATTTTAATTAACTATTTTTCTTTTAATTTGTAATTAATTATTTTCTTTTCATTCTTCACAGTGCGGGTTCGGGGCACTTCGGGGCGGGGACCCCCTCCTCCCCCCCACCAACCCATCGATGCGAGTTTTTTTCCCCCATTCGGGGCATGCAGGGCGGGTTTTTTTGCCATCACTACCCATCGGTTCTCGATTCGGGTACTCGTTCGGTATTTAACTTATGAAGAACCACTCGGTTTGAACTTTTGGACACCCTTACTTGAAAGGGTTTAAGTGCGAGAATTATGAAATCTTGGGGGCTACATTGATATTTACCCTAACTTTACTCGAGGACTCGAATCGACAAATAATTCCAAAATCTCATGGGACGTTATGCTACAGCTTTACATGTAACAATGGCGAAGCACTCGACGGGGTTGATTTCAGTTCGCAATAAATGGCCATCAATAATTCTTCTATGCATCACACTCTCCACTGCAATTGCTTTCTTCATCAGAGCTTCGTCCGATGGATCCTGCAATTCCCAACGTTTCATACGATACCAATCAATTCCACTCGAAAATTGCAGAAACTGAAAATCCACTCACTTTCATGAAATCAAAGCTTGTACTTTTGGTTTCACACGAGCTTTCTCTCTCTGGTATGACTTACTTTTGACTCTAGTTATTAATCTGTGGACAGTTTTTTTATTTATTTTTTATCGAAAGGTTTGTTATTAGTATTTTTTTTTCTTGGATTTTGAAAAATTTTAGCTTGGGATTTATTCTCTCTGAATAATTTTTTTCTTGGATTATGAAGAATTTAAGTTTGGATTTATTTTCTATCACAAACCTGAAAGTGATTAAATTGTTGTAATGGTGCCCATAGTGTGTAATGGATTGTCAGTTTTGAATTCTGTCAACTGAGTCATTATTGATATAAGGCTTCATTATGGTTTCATCTGAAGATAGTGTTCTTGGGAGTAAAGAAGTCCTACATCCGTTAGAAATGGGAAATATAATGGGTTTATAAGCGTTGAACAATATCTCCATTGGTACGAGGCCTTTTGAGGTAAAGTCCAAAAGCAAATTCATGAGGGTTTAGACCCAAAGTGGACAATATTATACCAATGTAGAGATATGTGGTGTCCATAAACCTAACAAGTGGTATCAGAGCCTAGGGCCCAAAAATTAGCCGAAGGAACGCAGTGGAAAGTGCGATGGAGGTCCCCTAATTAGTCTT
>CAIGRL010019861.1:0-19689 GCA_903798325.1 Fraxinus xanthoxyloides
AAATATTTTATTAATTTTAAATTTTGAAGTTTTTATTATTAGTTAAATGGCACAATATTTATAAAAAAGAATAAAAAATTATATTATGCTAATATTTTTTTAATTTAACATATTGTTTAAAAGTATATATTTATTTTTTCTAATTTTGAAATATCTGCTTTCAAAAAAACAAAAAAAAAAAAATTTAAACTATCTAAATCACTTTTTCCAATCCTAAGTGCTCAACTAACTTAATTAATAAATTACCAACCCAATAAGATAATAAGCTGTCCAAAATTCAAATGATTAAAGTGAAATGTGAAAAGTTAATCTCAATCCATTTTCGTCATTTCTCTCTCTTCCACCATTTAACCCACAAAGAACGGTCAAAATAGAGAAGAAAAAAGTCTACCATTAGTCTTTATTGCTTGATTTACAAGAGTATAATCTACATCATGATCCTTAAAGTGCTTTTTGTGGTATCTATTAGACTTCTGGGAGATCCTTTTGAATTTATTACAATATTTTGATTATCAAGTGGCACATCAATGGAGAGAGAGGAACCAAGTCGCTTGCTGTTTAGCTGGATTAAGAGCTAAAGGCCTGTCGAAACGTTTTAACACCAAATTTGCCAAGGTTTGCTCGAGGATTACTTCGTCTGGATATGATGGGGTGACTTATTGGAGGAAGTGAGATGAAGATTGAGGTTTGGGTAGTGGTGTATTTGTAGATTGGAGTTAGTTTGGTTAGTATGTTTAACTATTTGTTCTAGTACAATGTCGCTGTTCAAGTCTGTTATTATGGTATTCCTCCGCCACAAGTGAGGTTTAATTAATAAATTTTGTTTAAAAAAAAAAAAAAATCTACATCATGATATCGATATTTTGAGATTTACTTGTATTTTTATTATTCACGACATATAAATAAAAATATTTCAATGTCATATTTTGCAATGAAATAATATTATAGAAATGTATCTTTTTTTAATTACATGAAAGGTAAGGTGTCATAATGGGACACTTAAAATTTCAGGATTGACATTGTATCTGAATTATGTGCTATTTTATGGATAAGTTAAATTGCTATTAATTTATAGATTTTTCTGATTTAGGTATCTTAAACACGTGGTTACTGTCCTTACTTTGATGCTAATGCACTTTGTTTTATGTTTTGTCTTAATAATAAAGCAAAAATCCAAATTTGCATGGATTCAAGAGAATTCCCTTGGCGAGAAAAACCGAACAAAAAAATGCTCTCTGTTCCTTTTTTTGCTCTTTACAACGTGTGTCCTCTAGTTTTTGTACCTTAACTTATCCTCAAAATTATCGCTTGTTTATAATTAAATTAGTTTTTTTGACTTATTTGATTCTCACTTTCTGCTTTCTTTCAGATTCTTCTAATACTCTTTGGATTTCCAAAACTAGATGCGATTATACATGTATCTTTTTATAGCTAGACACTTACAAAGGACAAGAAGAGACAAAAAGTGAATCAGCTTTTCAGCTTGAGTTTTGGGTTGAGTGTTAATAATGCAAGTACAAATAAAATAGTTTTCTAATTTTTAATTATTTAAACTTTTAATGAGGCCACATTCTCTTGTTCTCATTATTTTTCTCTTTCTTTATCCACATATTCTTCAAATCAAATACAAAATTGCTAATTATACACACTTGGTACACAACCATCTCACATGTGTATGAGGTCCACAATGTACCCATATGGGCACATTCTCATTCTCGTTCTCATTATTTTTCTTTTTCTTCATTAGTACATTGTGGGCCCCACACACATGTGAGAAAGTTGTGTACTAAGTGTGTACAATTAGTAATTTTGTATTTTATTTGAAGAACATGTGGTTAAAATGAAGAAAACATTCTTGGACTCACACATATGTGAGAGGGTTGTGTACCAGTGTGTAAGTGTAGTATTTTTCAATAAAATAATATTACACGCAAATTTAAAATTTTTCATTACTTTTCAACCACATATTTTTCCATCAATCACTATTCCAAAATTCATTTTTCCCCCAAAATGGGTGTCAAACACAAGCGTGGTATTATAAAAGAGAAAATATTGTGTATTTGAGTTTCCCACCCACTTATTTGTAAATCTTCTTCATGTCAAATATTTGAGGAAACAATGAATCATGTCCACGCAAGTTATGGACTTTCGCAACATCTAAACATTGTCACAATAAGTCATCCATATAATTTGTAACAAGCAACAATCATTATAAAGGACATTATAATAACTATTACAAAATCAAGATTCGTGTAATTAACATCACAAAATGTCACATATTTTTTTATTTTATTTTTTGAATATTTGTTTTCAAAACGCTTACCTTTCAGTTTCAATATAAAAATGCACAACCATTCTCAACAACGTGAATTAAAATTAATAGAATAAATAAGTAGAGAAAACTATGCTAGGAATACAAACAGTAAAGGGAACTAAATTAATTGGTGAAGAAAGAATAAACATGGATTAGTCGATTTGGACATTAAACTATACTATTATACCAAGTATTTTGAAATTGAGGATGAATCTGGATTCTTGTTCCTGTTACTTTCAACTAACTTCCAGAGTGTGTTTTTTTCTGTTTATAAAACTTATAATTATACAATAATTAACACCATTATTAAAGTGTTAATTATTCTTAATGATGTGACAAATGTCTTTTCACTTTTTGGTGGCTAATGAGGTTACTTAAATTTTTAAAACTCTCTGTGGGAAGTGGTTCTTCAAAACACGATTCTATAAATAAAAAAAAACGTTTTTCTTTATTTGGTTGTCCACTTGGCATGTTCTTAGTGGACACTACACCTTTACCCGGATTTGTGTTACTTTAGTACAATCTAGACCGTTGGTCTTGATCAATGGCTGAGATTAAACAAGATTTTTTTCACTTGGTCAACTAGAGCGTCACTTTAGAGAGAGTTTTCATTCTATTGGTTTCACCTTCTCTCTGGTTTTTGAGACGATTTTCCCTAATCTGTTCTTTGAGATTTTTTATTCCATTTTTGGGTGTTTGTGATAATCTTTGTGGTATTGTTCTGTAATAGGAACTAAGCCTTGATTAGAGTATAGTTGAAGGTTTGTGTACAGTGTTTTAGGTTTTTTGAATCGATAAACCTGCACTATTGAGTTGACTGTGAAGTTTTTCCTATTTTTGTATAGTTTAGGCTATGTATTTAGTAGATCCATGCGTGGATCGATGACCGGTTGAGGTTGGCGGTCTGAGTCTTTGTTGTACAAAATTTTGATCTCTCTCTTAGAAGGTTCTTTGCATAGTGATGGGCTCGAGTTATCTCTGAGCCCCCCAGATTAGGCTTTGCTGAATTGGGTGAACATTTTTGGCCTTTTTTACTTTCCAGCGGTTTATGTTTCCTTGTGTAATTGATTTTATTTTGAGTGATCTTGGGTAATTAGAACCCAACACAACCCAACACTCTTAATTATTCTAATTACTCCAACGTGACATAATTTTAACGTTTGTTTTGACTTATGCGGTTGGAAATATAATAGACAAATTTGTGGTCATGTTGTTTATTTTAATTAAATATCTAATTAAATATGCTTCACTTGCATACTAAAATCATCTTCTTATATTGTAGGCTAGCTTGATTAATTGGGCTTGATTGGCCTTGCTTTGATTCTGTTTAAAATTAGATTTTTAATAAATTTTAATAAAAATAGATGAAATATATAATTAAAAAGGTGATAAAATCTGCGAGTCTAATATAAGCTAAATATCTCATGCAAATTATTTAAGCATTATCTTTGAAATGGAAAAATACACCCCGGCCATTCTTTCTCGTGTGGTTGCAGATATTACATTAAATGGTTCGTGTAGTCTATTTTTGAGGTGGGGTATGAGGCAAAGACGGAGAACAAAATTGTGTAGGGCAAGAAAAGTGAGTTTATTCACGTGTAGCGTTTAGGAAATTCCAAACAAGAGAAAAAAAAAAAAAGGATAAATGGACCCGTTTTTCATAGTGTGTCATCTTCACATATATGTTGCTGTCCCATTTACAATTCTCTTCCGTCGCTTACATGCCAGGTTTGATCTTCTTTCCGGTGGCTATAAGGAAACAGCAATGGATAAGATATTCAATGTGTTTACATTTATGCTTAGTGGCGAGACATGATGTAAATATTCATATATTTTGTGGAAAATAAGATTTAAACGATTACATAGTGTTTATTTATAATAATTTAAGCTTTTACATAGAGACCAAATGTGGTATCAAAGTTCGGAAAAATTTGAGGTCAAGTCTCATACTTTCTATATATCAATATTGAGGATCGGGCTTTTGATAAAAGGATAAACAATGTGTATATGTGAATGGAGATTTGGAAAACAATATTTAAATAAATATAAAATATAGGATAATACTACAAGTACATAGGGGCACCATAATAGTGTCCATAATGGACACATGGTGCCCCCTATTGGAGGGCTTCTAAGAAGTTATTAATAATTGTAGACAAACGAAGTTTACTACTTGATTTTTTTTTTTTTTTATACTCTGGTGTTTACTTTCGACGACTAATAATGGGGTCTACGTCGGCCCCTCGAGACGCAGACCAGGTAAACCGCGGGATGTGTCCTAAACTGGTCAGGGTTCAAGAGCCCCCCTGTTCTGGCAAAGTGTTGAGCGAGTCAACACATATTGCACCTTACCTTTCGGTAGAACTCATGTCTTTCAAGATAAATAATGTCTTTCAAGAGAGAGTATGCCTTCCAAGAGTCCCACAAATCGAACCCGCAACCTCGAAACTCTCAACGACTAAGAGTCTCGTTCTTTGCTATTTGGGAATAAAATGGGAGAATAGGGAATCATGGAGCAATCTCATCGATCATCAATACTAATTATCCTTGAAAATGACCCCTACTTTTTGTTTTATTAAAACGAGTAAAAGTGTGGCTGCATCACCAAGCAGTCACTCCAGGGTCCCTCATCATGCAACATCGTTGATCCTTGTCACCCTACTCTCTATCGTTGGATGCGCAAACTATATTAATTTCACTTGTAATCAATTCCTCTTTTTTACTTTTCTTCAAAACATGATTTTGAAGTTCGAACCCACGTGAATCACGTCATTAGAAAATTTGATAGTATTAAGAAAAGGGCAAAAAAAAAAAAATTAAAAAAAAATAAAACCCTAAAAGCTTGTTATAGTGTGTGTGTTGGTGATAACCAAGTGTAGCTTAGAGGTTGGACTTGATGAATACATTTAACTCCCGTTTGGTTTTGCTAAAAATCATGTTTTCAGTAAATTTTGATAAAAGTTGATGAAATAATTATGTGGTGAAAAAGTTGATGAAAATTGTGGTTCTCATATAATATATAGTAAAAAATGAGTACGTTAAAAAATAAATTTTAAAAAATTTGAGCCATTTAATTAGCATATATATAGAACGGAATATAATGTGCAGAATATGATTTGTTCATGATGTGTTGTGTATGATAACCCGTGAGTAAGCCAAAGTTGCACTGCTTTCAGTCTACCATTACAAGACAAAATCCAACTCCCACAAGTAGACAAATTTCCAGGCCGGCCACCTCACATGCCACCAAAATCCAATCCCTCTATATTACACATCTCTTTCTCTTCATCTTTCTCTCTGAATTCTCAAATCTCTTTTTCTAAATCTTCGAAGAGTTGCTATCTTTTTCTTAAATTTTCTTCTACAGGCTGAAAAAATCTGCAGGCATCGAAGAAGAGTCTATTTTGCCTATTTTTGACCTCAACCAGTCCTTTTTCTGTGCATGGGGCAAGAAAGAATATTAATAGCTCATCTTTAAGGAAAAAGATGAACAGTCTATTTCCTTGATTTGTTGACAGGATTTTCCGGCAAAAAGTTTTATTACAGAAGCTCAATTATGGATCGTTTCCCAATGATCAGGTACCACTTTTAGTCTCGTCCCTTTCTTACTTTCTGTCCTAATTCTATTTGTTCATCTTGGAACAAGCCCCAACATACCCACTATCTCATGATGCGATTCACTGAGACTCTACTACCATCACTACCTTCTCACCAAATTCCTCCATTTACAAGCCTGAATATGAACATGAATAATCAAGTTTATAGTGCACGGCCATGGCTTGGTTTTCCCACATCCAAATCTTTGGGGAGTTTCGGGGATGCCAATTGCATGGAACAATTGTTAGTCCACTGCGCCAACGCCATTGAAACCAACGATGCAACTCTTGCACAACAAATTTTGTGGGTTCTAAACAATATTGCCCCACCAGATGGTGACTCGAACCAGCGCCTAACGTGTGGGTTCCTTCGAGCCATCATCGCCCGTGCAGCGAATAGTGGAACGTGTAAATTGCTCACTGCCATGGCAAATGTCCACACCAATCTAGCCATGAATAACCACAAATTCTCTATTATTGAACTTGCTAGTTTTGTGGATTTAACCCCGTGGCACCGGTTCGGATTCACTGCGGCAAATGCAGCCATATTAGAAGCTGTTGAAGGGTATTCCGTGGTTCATATAGTTGACTTAAGTTCGACACACTGCATGCAAATTCCAACCCTGATAGACGCCATAGCCACCCGTTATGAGGTGGCGCCGCTGGTCAAACTCACGGTGGCTGGACCCACAGAAGATTTCCCTCCTATGCTAGATCTTTCCTACGAGGAATTAGGTGCAAAATTAGTTAACTTCTCTAGGTGTCGTAATGTAGTGATGGAATTTAGGGTCATTCCTTCAAGTGCTTCAGACGGGTTCTCTTCTTTAATAGAACAACTGAGGATGCAACATTTGATAAGTGCAGAAAATGGGGAGGCATTGGTCATAAATTCACATATGATGCTTCATTACATACCAGATGAAACCATACCAGTTGTTCAAAACGCTAATTCACCTCAAATTTCCATTGAAACTTGTTCGAGTAATTCCTTCCTTCGATCAATGTTCCTCGAGTCATTACGAAGTTTGGATCCAACAATCATGATATTAGTCGATGAAGATGCAGATTTTACATCAAACAATCTAGTACACAGATTAAGGTCAGCCTACAATTATCTATGGATACCCTTTGACACTGTGGACACATTTCTGCCCCGGGGGAGCAAGCAGAGGCAATGGTATGAAGCTGATATTTGTTGGAAGATCGAAAATGTAATTGCTCACGAAGGGCCTCAGAGAGTTGAAAGGCTTGAACCTAAAAGCAAGTGGGTGCAAAGAATGAGAAATGCGAGTTTTCGGGGAATTTCTTTTAGTGAAGAAGCCATTACAGAAGTGAAAAGCATGCTAGATGAACATGCAGCAGGTTGGGGACTAAAGAGAGAAGAAGAAGATGTTGTTCTTACATGGAAAGGACACAATGTTGTGTTTGCTACTGCTTGGCTACCTATTTGATGATACCTTGGTTTGAGATTAATGTCAAATTTATTAGTTTTAGTACATGTTACTATAATTTCTCCCATGAGATGTACTGATTACTGATCAATAATGTTTTGTATGATCAAGAATTTCTTTTTCTTAAATGATTATGATGCTCATAATTGTTCTGGATTCCTTGGAAACAAAAGAAACCAAGAAAGCATAGAGATGTGGTTAAATTAGAGCTAAATTGCTGCATCTTTTTGCATTGGGGACTCCATTTTAATTTTTATCGCAAGTCGAATGCCAGCAGCTACTTTGTATTATTTTTCAAGTTGAAATTAAGCCATTGTTTGGTCTCAATCAAAATGAGCTACATATCAAAATCTGATGTTTTACAATTAATTTTAATCATAATACTCATAACTTTTATCAATATTTCAATCAAATATTTCATCCATTTTGATCAAAATCTGATAAATGTTTTATCAAAAACTTTGTCAATCAATCTCTAAGTCTTGTTATGAAAAAAATAATATAAACAAGTTTTTTAACATGAAAGAGGATAGATGTCCACCATCTGACGCTAAGTCAGGGTTTAATTAGATAATAGATATTAGATTAAGAAACCAAACCAGTCTATGGGTTCAAATTAACAGATTCTTACAGAATGAAAGGGAGTTACTAACACTAAAATACAGTAATGCCTTGTCATTGACATTGCACCACAAGCGTCATGCCATGCATAAATTACAGTTTGAAATGGGAAACATGGTCGCCTGTGGGTTGAGTACAATCCTCGATCAAATCGACTTGAGCCAAGTATCTTTGGTGTCTTTTGCACGAAGTCAACTTGCTCAACATTGTACAGGTAGAAATCGAGCTTTGAGAACCTCGGATTAGCCCTTTTTGACTTTTCTAAAGTCAAAGTCAATCGTTGAATATGCTATGCAATCATACTATTGTACAATCTTGATTGATACAACGGTACACTAGCAATATCACATTCACCCATTTTAAAAATTACTTTTTAAATCTACATCGTGAATTTTGACAACACCAAAATTGTCAATCATGATTGTACAAATAACTTATTTGATACGTTAGGTTGCAGTGGATATTATTTTACATCATTTACATTGGAAAAATGCATGACATGCATTAATGAAAGCCAGATCTCAATGTATAATCCTTCTGTTCATAATCACATCTCTCATATTTTTTAAGATCACGTGGTTGAAAAGTGAAAAATAATTGTGGATCATGTTAAATGTGTGGTTGGAAATATTTTTTTTATAAAATATGTGCTAGTACTTATTTTTTAAGGCACTAAAAGAATTTCCTTGATTAGCAAAAACACAAAACTCCCACAATGGTTGTGTTACTCGTATAAATAATCATAAAATAAATACACCACGTGACAAACGGACAAAGTCACACGTAGCATGGAGACCGGCGACTCGGTTCTATACACATCATTCTGCCCACATGAAAATTTTGCCGAACCCCTATTGGCTGAGCCCTATTCGCCGAACCCCTATTGGCCGAACCTCAATAGGGTTGAACCCCCATAAAGAGTTGCGGCCCAATAGACGACATGAGATACGTAGAGGCATATTAGAGAAAATCTTCATACTAGATCTTATATCAAGTGGGTGATGTGAAAACTCACAAGATATGTAA
Source organism: Fraxinus xanthoxyloides (assembly GCA_903798325.1). Lineage (NCBI taxonomy): Eukaryota > Viridiplantae > Streptophyta > Magnoliopsida > Lamiales > Oleaceae > Fraxinus > Fraxinus xanthoxyloides. The sequence continues at coordinate 9,009 of CAIGRL010019861.1, forward strand.
TTCTACTCAATCAAATAAGTCAAGTCTAGTCTTATATGTCAAATTTAGAGCTGTCAAGCCGTCATAACATTAATGACAAAATGGCATCTGAATGATTGATTGTTGGCTGTGACAAGAGGTCCCAACTGTGCGGATGAGGCCACGTGCCCTCTCATCTAACGACTTTTAATCATCATCTTTTACTATAAAAGCAACACTTAGTATCATTTTGGGAGAATGCAAGTTTACACATCCAAATTAAACTTTGATTCTCTCTACTGTACTCAACGGTCGACCCCCTTTTTATGCCCAAAACAATTATAACAACAATCTATTAAATGTTGTGGATCATTCCCTTTCATTGATTCATCAATATAACTAGTGGTTTGACTCGAACATATTGCGATTCGATTTACATAGACGTTATTTTCTAGTTTTCTGTTAGCCACGTCACGGGACCATTTTTTAGGGTCAACAAGTTGTATTACCTTATTAGTTGTCTTTTTATTGTTTTTCTTTTTTTTCAATTTGGCCATTTTTTTTACTGGAGTAGATAATCTAAAATCCTTGTTTCGACCCTATTTTTAAATTTTATGTTTTCAAATTCATTTTAAATTGAATATTGTCATAATAAAATAATTTGTTGACTAAAATTGTATAAACAAGATTCAAACCAACTTAAAATGTAAATAAGAATTTTATTGATAATGATTTGCAAATTACAATTGTAACTACAAGTTTGCTCTTTTTTCTGAAGAGGATATTTGAACTCCCCCTCCAAGACTCTCATTCTTCCTTTTATAGGAAAGGGTTACCATGCATTCTTCATTTTCTTTTTTATGAGTTACAGTACCGAGTTGAGAAAGTATATCATTGACATGTTGGATTGCTTACTGAGCTCGATTGTGCCAGGTCATTATGGGTTAATCTTACACGTGGTCTCTAACAATTAATGAACTAGTTAGGAAATGAAGCTAAGACATTTGATTAGTGGAATTGATGGGTGCTGATGTAAGACCTTCCAAATGTCACTTGTTGATTATGGATGACAAAAAAACTCGTTTAACCCGATACCCGTGGAGCACCGCTCCTAATGGAATAGAGATTACCCACCTAACCGGGTAAATGAGACGAGTATCATTACCTCGAATCGGGTACGGGGTGGGTACGAAAAAACATAATCCCCGTACCGCTACTCATCATTTTTAAAGTTATTTCAGATTTAAGTTTTTCATCAAATAAAAATAATAGATTTATCATTATTTTAAAGAGAACATGAGTTTTTTTTAACAAATTAGTAAAATAATAATAATATTTACTAACTAAAGACATAAAAAAAACGAAAGTTAAAAATAAAATAAATAAAAAGAAAAAGAAAAAATAAAATGGGGGCAGAGGACCCGCCCTGTCCCGCTTTAACAATGTATGAAGATGTGGTAAGGTAACAAAAAGACTTGACGAAATGAGGGTGAGAATGACATACCAGTCCCGTCTTATACACTTCTCGTTTCCATCCCTATTGTTGATTGACAATTTGTATAATGTGCAAGAGATCTTCAATCATTATGTCACATCGAACTTTAGCAATAACTAATACGAGTTGACCTCAAATATCCGAACTTAAATTAACATGAGTTTAACGTATACAACAAACTGTACTCATAGGTCGAATGTCAACATATTTATTAAACATTAGAAAAAAACTTATTTTTCTCAAAATCATCGGAACATACATGTAGCATCACTCACGAAGAATTTAAAATCGCCACCTATTCAAAGATTAAAGAAAAGTGTACGAGTAATTTAATTCAATAATGCGTATGTACAAGCTTTCAATCATATAACTTTAGAAAATGATGATGTGGCAAAGAAAAAAAAAGTACGTTGCAAGTAATTTTTAAAAAACAGAAGGAATAAAAATTCTTTTTAACAGTCAATTTTCGAGATAATTTCGAGATGTCAAGCAAAGTTGAAATATTGCATTCTTAATACTATTTCGAATGCTCACGACTTAGTTTTTCATGTCATTAATAGCATGCAAAATGGCCAACCGTACCAAATACTATCGTGTGTCAAACTACATCGTTCCAAACTAATATTTCGAGGATTTCAATAACACGCTAACTTTAAAATTCTCCGACGATCGTACGCTACCGAATTCTTAATTTACAAACGTTATCTCCCAATTCATTTCGAAAACTACATCATAGACAAATCAAATTATCTAAACGAACATAAAAAATAGTTAAGCTCATGTTTGCTCCCATTATTTCAAATTTTAATGGGCGAAATAGTATTTTTTGGAGAATGGGTAATTGAAAAAAGAGATTTTTTTGATTTACGTGTAATATTATTTTATGAAAGATTGTGTAGTTGAAAATAAGAGAGAATAAAATTTAATTTAATGAATGCCAAACATAGGCTAAATGTGCATTAAATGTGCGTATTAGAAAGAAACGTATAACTCGTATTTTCTTTAAATTATTTCATTAATGTTTATTATTTTTGCACAAATTTCTCAAAAAAATTTTCATCATTCTATTGGAAATTTTATATATAGTATGACGTCAAAAATTTTTATTATGAATTTTTAGGAGAAATTTTTTACACAAGATATGAAACTTCATGTAAAATTTCTATTTAAAAATGTAAATTATATTGAAAAATTTGTCGCTCAAAAATAGTAAACATTAATGAAATAATTGAAAAAAACGAGTTACACTTCTATTTTTAACAAGCACGTTTAACAATTTTTGATATTCGTTTAGGAAATTCGATTTATCCGTGACGTAGTTCTCGAAATGAACTTCGAGATGACGTATGCGATTTAGGAATTCGACTAATGTACGATGGTTGAAGAATTTTTAAAGTTAGTGTATTATCGAAATTTTCGAAATAGTAGTTGGGAACAATGTACTTTTACCCGCGATAACATTTGCGACCGTTTCCCATTAATGATGTTAAAAACTAGGTCGTGAGCACTTCAAAATGATATTAAGAAGTGTGCTTGAGCCACGTTATTTTGGAAGAATGTATTTTGAAATAGTAAATTGATGGAGAATGTATAGTTGAAAAAGAAAGAAAAATTATTTATGTGATAGAAAATATTATTTTATTGAAAAATGTGAAAATGAGTAGAAGAATAAAAATAAAATTTTTAATATGTACCAAACACATGGCGTAATATTTCGACTTAATTATCTCGAAAATTGACATCTTAAAAAGAGTTTTTATTTCTTCCATTTTTAAAAATTACCTGTAGCGTAGCGTACTCATTGTTTTTTTTTTCCACGTGATCATTTTTTAAAATTTTGTAAAAGTTCTGTGATTGAAAGCGAACGCATAGCATTATTGAATTTAGTTCTTCCCAAAAACTTTGGTCCAAACTTCGTAAATGATTCCGAACCCAAAAAGGAACCCTTCCCATTTCGTCCCCTACACAAAAACAAGTTTCGGATTCACTTATCTATTGTTCTTCGTCACTTGTAAAAGGACACGCTTGCCTTTGACTCTGTTATGAAGTGAGAAGAATCTCTCGAGGGCCAATAGTCTCCTCGCTTTCTCTATCTAACCCTCCCGAAGCTCGATCAGCACTGCTGCTACGAAAATTCACAGTTTTCTTATGAAATTCAAGCCGCATATTTATTAATTTGACGCTCACCTAAAACAGGTAAAGTTTTCTTTTTTTTGTTGGCTAAAATGAGCATTTGGCGGCTTTAATGGGTTCTGTAGGTTCTAGATTGAAATTCCACACAAGTGTCTATGTCGGAAGTTAGAATTCTTGGGATTGGATAAAGTTTGCTTCTTGGAGTTGTTTTTGTGTTTCTAGTTAAATTGTGATCTCATTTGGCTTATTGAATCACGATGATGTGCTTAATTGTTTGTCTTTGATTGTTGAATTCGGAATTTTATGAGAGTGAAGTGATTCCTACTGTTGTGAGTTTGATTTTCATTTGGATTTTGCTATTTTTTGCAGAGTATTGCCAACTGGTGTTTGTCTGCAAGTGCTGATGACTGCGCTCACTGAGGGAGAGGTTTGACAAGAATTAATGTTTTGGAACAGGAAATCGAATATGGGTTGGTTGCATTTTGTGGCGCTTCTTGTGTTTAATGAATTATATTCCTTTTAGATGATAGTGATTAATTTGTGAGCAAAAATGTCGAGAGATCGGCATTTCCCCCAAATCAGTACTTTGGACCTGAAACTTCATATTGAAAAGAGGTTGGGTCACCAAAAAGCAGATAAATATTTTAATCTACTGAATAGGTATTTAAGCCTCAAGGTTAGCAAGTCGGAGTTTGGTAAGCTATGTGTTGAATTATTTGGGAGAGAGAATATTTCGCTTCATAATGGGTTTCTCAGAGCAATTATCAAGAATGCCAGTATTTCCAAGACTCCTTCACCTAAACATGATAAAGGTCAAGCTTCGTTGAATTTGAAAGTTCCAAATGGATATCAAAAAAGTAGTCTTCATTCGCTATATAGAGATGTGTTTCTTCAGTCTCCTAGGAAGGGGAGATCTTCTACCCTTCGAGATCACACATTAAAGGACATCCCAAGCCTTCTCAGGCCTCATGGGAAGACCCACAATGTGGGATGTGAAGATTCGACACCGAAGGTTGTGGAACAGCAGAGTGCGACCGAATTGTTATCTTTAGGTAGCAGGCCTCCTGCTGAAGTCACCTCTGTCGAAGAGGGTGAAGAGGTCGAACAATTTGCTGGAAGCCCAGGAGTTTACAGTAGAACCCCTCTTAGGGCTCCTCTTGGGATCTCTCTTAATACGAAAGGATTAAGGAAGGTGCATGGCTCATCACCTTACCTGAATGCCGAGACCTGTTATAACACTGGTGATCTGCCTGATACCAGTTCTTTAAGGATGAAGTTGGAACAGATGTTGGAGATCGAGGGTTTGACTATCTCAGCAAATTGTGCCAACTTGTTAAATAATGGGCTGGACATGTTTATGAAGAGATTACTGCAACCTTGTCTGGATTTAGCTGCTTCAAGGTCTGAACACAAGCTCCTCAATAATGTTCATCACCAGGCTACAAACAGGATGGGGCCGCTGCCATGTTTACAGAAGCATAATAGATTTGTTTCCGTGTCAATGCTAGATTTTCGTGTTGCAATGGAGTCGAATCCCAGTGTACTTGGAGAAGATTGGCCTGTACAGCTTGAGAAGGTTTCCTTGGGTACATCAAGATAATATGGATATATAGTCGGCCACTTTGGAGTTCATCTCAAAGTGATGACCTGCTGTTGTAACTCTAGAAGCTCTTTTAACAGGGTTGTTGACCCATTTCATACGATCAACACGTGTTCTAAAGCTACACGAAAATTTTGGATCGATTTGGTTAGTTTGTACATGCATTTCAGAGCTGATTATTTCTGAGTGGGACTTCTTACCTCATAAGGATATGGGTACTTGAAAGATTGTAGCCATTTTCAGTGGCCCTCTTTTGCTAATATAAGCTTTTCCACCTTAGTAACCACTTGTTTCTGACTAAATCTGTTCTTTTAAAGTATCCATGCTATCATTTGTTAGTGCTACGGTGATGTTCGATATACTGGTTTGTGATCAAATGCTTTTTCATATTGTTGAGTTGCTTAAATATGATTTCTTGCATAATGTTTTATGTATTTGATATTTGATAAATTCTTCCAACCATAATGCTTTGTTTAGATTTTCTTTTTTGCTTCTATTCAGTTCTTTTAGCTGGTAGGATTACATCTTCTAGATGGGCATCTATGAAAATCAAGCAATATAATATATTTTCTGCAAGTCTACTGTCTGGAGTATTTATGGCTTGAGTTAACTGGAAGTCTATCAAAGAGAATATTGTCGAGGGAATCCAATGGTAACAATTCTCTTTGCAATTTGCTGCTTCTTCAAGCTTGCTCTGAAATGGGAAGTAATTATGGAAAGCCCAAATTAAAAATGTTTGCAATTGGTTAGTGTTACACTTGACTTCCATGCATTTGACTAGCATTCTTATCAACCAGAGTACATTAGGCGCAAAGCCTGAATCTAATCAGCTTGAGCTGTGTAGAGCAAAAACCTTATCATGGTACCCCCACCCCTTCTGATCAATCTAACATATTGTTTCGAAAAAAAGGTACCTGTCATTATTCTCTCTCTTTTCTGTAGTAAGTATTGAGATTCTATAGTTTTTTTTTCTTCTCCACTTTTCTAGCATGTTGATAATAGCACCATTTCAGATATTTCTTTTCTTTTTTGTGTCTTCTTGTCCTTTTCAGTCTAGAAGCTTTAATAGAAGTAACTTCAGACAGAAATGGGGAAGAGAGAAAGGGAAGAGATGTCTGAAAAGAACCGTCCAATAGCTGGATCCATGCTTGAGTGTTGTTTCTTGGAGCGTGTGGCACACAGCAACCTAAACAACCTTGTATTTGGTCTGGAAGTTGAAAAAGGACCAATGTCCACATCATCGTTTGTAGATAAAGATAAAATTTGAATAAGTTTGCTATGCAACTGGAGGTTTTGGCTTAAGGAGTGAATGGTTTTGCTTTTCAAGGTACTTTTCAAGCTATCGCTGATTCAAAAAATTATAGTGCATGTATTGTTAGTGATCATATGTAACTCTTATCATCTACATCATTTGTCTTTGTGAGTGGTCTATATGCAACGTTTGTCTGTGCCATGACCATAATTCCATACTGGTTCAAGAGTCCAGAAGTGTTCTTTTGCATGGTAGTGGTACAGGCTGGGTCCACATATTGAAGCATATCATAATATGACAGTCACATTTTGAGTTTGCAGGGTTTAAGATGGCTGAACATTTGAGGATTGAACTTGTAAATTGAGGGGGGAAATATTCTCTTTTTGCATTAGTGACCATTTGTGCTCCTATATCACGTTAGCTTAGTTTACTTGGAGTCTCGGATATTAACATACATTTTAGATGAATATGAAGTATTAAATAATCTTTCTCGGTTAGTTCTGCAAAAAATTCAGGAACTGTATATTTCACGTCTTTGTTGATATGTTAGACCTTATCGATTCGTGACTTTTCTCGAAGTTACATAAACTTCTTACTTATTTTGCTGGCTTACATTCATTTTCTCATTTAGGCGCTTTGATTATCAAAAGAGGTAGCAGTCTTTACTGATTGGTCGGCGGAAGAGCATCTTTAGAGTGGACCTGCCCTTCCCTGCACGCTCAAGTTAATAGAATAAATTTGAGGTATGATTTTAAAAGATTCAAAATATGACAAATTACATTGTGAAACTTTGTGTCATTTGTGTAATGATATATAATCTCGTGCATGATCTAAGAAGCTCGACTTTAGTTGCTTTATGAGCTTACTATTTTGTGATTAAATATATTGGTTTTATAAAAACTTATCATAGTAATGCATAGTCCAATTAATGAGGTCCGTTGGTCTCTCCATTTTTTTAAATGGAGAGTCCAGTCCAACATTAGATTCTCTATTAGTAAATGGAAAGTCCAATGGATTTTCCAAATTTTTATTCAACTTTTGTTTTTATTTTTAGTTTATTAATTATATTTTAAATTAAAAAAAGGTTATTTGCATTGGACTCTGCATGATGCAAAGTTAATGTAGAGTCCAAGGCAGCGGAGAGCTCCACAAACTCCTTGGATTCTCCATCTGTTGCCTGAGAGTCCTACATATGACTCTCCAAAAGGAGTCCACTTTTTTATTTTTTATTTTAAATTTCGATTTCGTTTAAAATTTTCTCCAGTGGATAGCTAAATCCACTCTCTATCTCAATTAATAATGATTGCGTTTAATAATCTATATATTTCAATATTCTACTTATTAAATTATTCTAATCATATTTGAATTGATTGATCATTGACTTATAAAAATAATATGTTAAATAAACTATGAGGAGAAATTAATAAATGTCTTTTTTGGAAAATGAAGAATGAAGAATCAAAATAGAAAGCACTATTGGAGTGTATGTGAATACATAAAATGCCTTCATAAATATAGTCTTTTGGAGATGCTTTAAACTTTTGCTTTTGTTTCTATATTTTAAAAAATGACACGTTTCCACAGCTATGTTTTAATTAAAAATTCATCAAGTAATTTTTTCATTTTGTTCCATATTAATTTAAGAAATGTTTATTTTATTTTTACAATTGATATTTTAGACCTTATTGAGCATTTTTTTCAAACTTTAATAAATTAGAGTCCTACTGTTTTTTTACTAACAAATTGTGATTTGTGAATGTGGGCATAATCAAATAAGTAGCAACCAACAAGTTGCTAAATCCTATAAATTAATTAGTGTATCCACATTTCTACTTTCTGGCTGGTTGCATGTAAAAATCTAGCGAAGTATGCGTGTGCTATTAATCCCGATTTTGTTGTTCTTAAAACAAATCCTATTGTACAAATTTATGATAGAAATTGACAGAGGCTTAATTCTAGTTTAACTACTCAAAACCATATTATAGAAAATAAACACTCAAAAGTTTTAGCTAGTACTGTATAAGTCAACAAACTGCTGAATATTAGCCAACTGATACAAGAAAATAGGACTCAGTTGGACTCCATTGCAACTAGCAGTAATAAAACGAAAGTAAAGCTACTGACCAAGTAAAACTATAAAAAATCAGCTAACCAATTCCTAATCACTCAGATTGAATACTGTATCGAACTAACACCTAATGCTTAGGAGAAAACTCCAAAGACCTATTGGGCAAATATTCCAGGCCACAATGAATCAAGTAGCCAATTTTGGGTATGAATCACGACGTAGAGCTTGGAAAAACGTGTCGAGGCTGCTCATAGTTTCTAGTAATTTCCTTAATTACTTAATCATTTAAAATTCTATTATAATTGCATGTTCAAATGTATCTTAAACATTCTATTTGACTGCAATTTTTTCTTTTTTTTTGAAAGGTAATATTTGAGTGCAATTTCTTGCTACGGTTTCCATAAAATGAGGATCCTGCCGAATAGGATTCTCTATGACTTTCAATCAAAACCCGATGAAATTTATAATGATAATAACTGCATTTCACCCCTGATAACATGATTCCAATTGTAATATTCACTCATATTCGTAACATATTATTCTGGTTCACAATTCTGGTTAACATATGTGAATTTTTTCCTTTGGGAAATTCTACAATTACATGAATTTGTTGAGAGTTGTTACTTGGTTACATATGAGGACTTTTATCCCTAGTTATTTATAATTTCACTTCCTTAGAATGGATGGTGGAGAGGAACTAAGTGTCTATCTGGTTGTATTTTTAATCAATTTTTTGGCAAAATTTGATAGTTTGAGTGTCTCATTAATTGAAATGTCCATTCCCACGCTTCAGTAAATTTGCATTTCCACTTTCACCTTCGAGCGTCCAATATGACCATTCTGCCCCTTATTGTATTTTCCCATACCCTACAGAATTTATTTCCTTGTGGGATCATAACGAAGGGGCATATCGGTCAGTACAAAAACAATTGGTTGCTGAGATGATAGGTTAGATGTCAACATTCTCATCATTGATATGCCAATACAATGTAAATTATTGAAACCAAAGAATCCATTTTTCGCTAAAAGTCTGAACTAGACAGGCGCTAAATTTTAATGTCAGTCAAAATATTTAAGCTTCCATTTGGGAAGAATTTTTAAACGGTCTAATTTATAAATTAATAAAAATTAGTGGTAGATAAGTGAATGCTACTTGTTGGCTCATTGGAATATGTGATTGAAAATAAAGTTTGATAATTTATAAGTGATTTATAAATTTTGGATGGAGGCTAAGATATTTTGGATAAAATTTCCTAAAATTTTGATCATACGAAATTCTTGATAAAACATTGTAAACTTGTGACTTCCGTACAATGGTCTACCCATTGACTTATTTTATTTCGTAAGACTGAAATTTTCTGGACACGCCTTGCTCTCAAATGTGTATCACTTATAACATATTTCTACAATTGTTTTCTTTTACATTTGGAATTCAACGTCAGCGATAGTGTATGCATACATGCTATTAAATAACGTATTACAACAGCTATATGGATGGTATCTTGTTCGTGGTCAGTGGGTTTGAGTGTTGGTTTTGGCCACACAAGGTTTTTCCTTTCCTTTTTTATTTATTATTTTTTTGTTCAGTCAACCGATTTGCAACTATGGAGAAAGTGTGATTCATTAGCAAGCAATATAGCATTTCTGCTGGTAAAAGCACTTGGCTAAAATGTGTTTTATGAAGGGAAATATGGCGTCTCTTGGAAGGGTTTTCTGGCTTCAACGGCTGGAGAGAATTAATTATCCAAGACTTTTCAGGAAAGAGGCCTTAGACAATGCTTTTTTAGGACAGGCGAGAGAGGAGTGAGGTTTGATTATAAATGTTTTTCACTGGATTCACTGTGTCTCAAATCTCTTTCTACCTTGCACTTCTCTCTTCAAAAATTACGGTCTTATTCTTTGGTTAATTTTCAATTTACAGGGCCACTGAAAGTGGGTTTTCTTCTTCTAAGAGTCCCGTGTATACCTTTGATCAGGGCCGGCCCTGGCCCAAGGCAAGCAAGGCCACTGCCTTGGGCCTCACATTTTTCTGGGCCTCTGAATAAAAAAAAGGCCTCTGAATAAAAAAAAAAAGGCCCAAAACCTCTCAAATCCCATTTTAAAAGAAAAATTGAGCACAGACAAGAGAAGGAGGGAAAACCGTCTTTTTTGTCGAGGAAATAGGTGCAAATAGCC
>CAIGRL010019883.1:0-11506 GCA_903798325.1 Fraxinus xanthoxyloides
CGGTCGATGAGACAAATATTTGGGTATTAATTAGAGCACGTTTAAAATATGGGAATGTGGTCGGTGCCGACCTATTGAAATAAATAATAAAGTATGGAACATCCCCTTTATTAGGACATATTTTCTACTTGGGATAAAGACACGTTTGGTCCCTCTGTCCCTGACCACCACCCAATATTTGTCCCATTTCCCTGTGTAACTAATTTGGGATAAATGAGAGAAATTAAGTGATGTTATTTTTAATCCTTCGAAAAATTGTTAGAAAATATTGAATAAAATGAACCTCTTTTTATAAATAATAAACTGAAAAAAATAGTCATTCATCGAGACTTTGACGTAATTATGAATTTGGGGTACAAAAATAAATTTACAAAATTTTCTGCGTAGGGCAAGGAGCTAAGGTTGAATTTCTCTTCTAAATCTATATTATTTCATTATTAATAAATCATGTCACTTATTATTGAAAAAAAAATCTATAAATTGAGCACCTTTGAGACTTTGACGTAAGATTTATTATTTTATAAACGGAACAATGCTACTTTGTCAAAAGAATATGTCCAACTACCGTAACAGACGGCGTTGTGGTGGGAGGTGATTGAATTTGAAAGTCGGCTATATTTAAAATAGTTCAATAATGAAATGATACGTAGCATTATGTAAAATATCAAACTTTCTGTTCATGTATCATGATTATTTTAAAAGAGTAAATAGTATTATTCAGGCTAAATGATATGTTAAATTAAATGTGGAATTAAATTACTTAATTCTACTTATCATTTAATGTCACATTAATACTACATCGAGGTTGTAACCCTGAAGGTAAATAGCATTATTCAGGCTAAATAACAATATTGTTTCTGGATTGAACATGTGATAATTGATATTGCTACAATTTTGGAAATTTTCGTAACGGTTTGTGCAAGGCCAGAGATGAGGATTAAACTCAAAATTCAATCTCCAATATGATTGGTTATTAGTGATTTTACATGCAAAACGACGCCCTTTTCATCACCGTCCAACCCCCGGCAGCGCCAAGGACAATGTTGTCATCGGATCATATTCTTCACCAAAATCATTACTCACAGAACAAATTCTAGACCCAGAAGCTACAATTTTTATACCATCAGTTGATTTTTCGAGTACTTGTTTATGCTGGTACTTTCTTTTCAATGTCGAGTTCCAGCGGTTCTTCACCGCATTATCCGTACGGCCGGGGAGCAACCGTGCAATGGCGGCCCATCTATTGCCGTACTCTGCATGCGCCGCCGAGATGGTCTCATCCTCCTCCGCGGAAAATGGGCGGTGCTCCACTGTTGGGTTGAGCTGGTTGCACCACCTCAGCCTACAAGATTTCCCCGACCGACCCTTTATGTACTTGCTGATCAAGGACCAATTTTTGCCCCCATATCGTTCCACCATCCGTGTCAGGATCTGGTCTTCCTCTGCACTCCATGGCCCTTTTATTCTCTTCGAATTTCTCAGAGACAAAGAAGATTCAGACGACGAGCCTGAGGAAGAAGAAGAAGTAACAGATGAAATGCATCTATAAAATGGATCCATGAATCAATATTGGTTCGAGATTGTTAAGCAAGTGAAGTATAAATAGATACAGAAATAAACTGATAGACAGGTGCATGCACTTTGTGGGGGTGGGGTCCATTTTTTAGTTAGAATATTAGTGTGAAATGCACCACAAATTGCTATACAAAATTCTTATCTGAAGATTTGTCGACCCCAAATTATTCAGTTTTGTCTTGTCTTTATTTGGACACTGCAAAACTAATGTTTAGACAATTTAAACCATTAAAAAGAATTATTATGTGCATCAGGACATTCTAGTTATGTTGGTGCTATTGCAGCTCCATCATCCTCTACATATTTTTTATTTTAATATATATTTAATTTTTTTAATTAAAGTGACGAGGTTAATGTGGAGGAACAGACACTTGCATATTTGAAACGTTTTGATGGTCGGCGTTCGAATAAATGACGTAACTTTTGCATACAGTGTCCATTTTGGACCCATAACCCCATTCCGGAAAGCTCACGACAATTCCCATTGAACTTACTGTTTCCCCGTGATGTATGATAGATTTTGGATGTTTAAATTCGTTTGCTAAATCAAAACGACACTTAATATTTCTTAGTTCATTATTTTCAATATTTATTTATTTTGCTTTGTAGTCCAACTCATTAAGGGACTGCTGACCAAATAGGTTATCCGTTCTTTTAGTATTTAAGACCTTAAAACCTCTTGTATGATTTTTTGGTTGTTCATGAATTAAGAAGAACATTTGTTTTTTTAAGATGCAATCCGTTTGTTAGTGTGTTTATAGATTCAATCTACATCATAAAGGCTCTCAAATCTTATGTTGGTTTAAAACATGACACTATAGAGAGAATCGCTAACAATTTTGTTCTTTTTTTTATATAAAAGTCAAAAAGAAAAAAAAAACATGGGTTTTAAAAATGTCAAGTGCGCCTATTGCTACAGACCTACAAGTTACAAATGTGAAACTAACGTGAATCCTGCTACATGTACATCAAGATTTATATAATGTCAAATGATACTATCATTTACCAGGTTAAAACACAATCAAATTTTTTATCCAATACTTACTTTTCACATTACATTATGTAATTCATTATATACATTTTTGTGTACATGTAGCAAAATCAAACTAATGTTACTATTTTTAACCAGTTTGATCATATATCAATAGGCCAACCCACCACTTAAAAAAGTGATGAGTTTTTGAGGATGACTTGAATGACTTTCATGTACACCACCAGCCTGGAAGAATCTCACGTAAATTCAATTTTGACTTTCTCGATTTAAATTTGAGATTATACGAATTTAAAGAGAACGTGCAATCATCTATCTTCTTGATGCCAAGTACTTTTTTCTTAGTGAATGTTATGTTGTCCAATTTATAGTATTAATTTTGAGTGCATCAATATTATCTATCGAATACTATGAAAACATTTCGATTTTTTGGGTTTTAATAACTTCTTAATATTATATGTTAATTTTAACAAATTGATATATAATGCAAGAGTAATATTATTTAACACTTTCGTAACTAAACGACTCTCTCAAACTATTTTAAGTACAAAAATTCTTGAATATATGTATTTAATACAAGGATAATGCAATTAGATGCCATGGAAACTAGTTTCTCATCGGCTAATGTATACAATAAGTCTATGTTTGGTTTGATTAAATTAGTGAAATATGTGATTGATAATTCGATAAAAATTGTGGGTTCTATAAAATGAGAATGAAGATGAATTTTAAGAAAAAATGCATTTTAGAAAATGGGGCCAAACATGGGCTAAATATTGTAAGTGAGATCTATGTCATCTAAACTGATATTAAGCACACGAAAACATTTATTCAGGCGTGGGATCGTATAGATAATGGCATTTATCCCGTGGTCTGGATTTGTTCCTTGAATGTTGTGCGGACTTGGGAGAAGTATCTAAAATCCACCAATCACTAAACTTAAAAATCTTGAAAATAAGTACAAATTATACCTTAAATTTTATAACATCCAATTCAATGTATATTCTTAGCTTAAACCGTTTAAGTACCAACCAAATTGTCTGTATCATAGTATAGAATTGTAGTGTCCAAATATATCATTTTACTAATAACGAAAAAACATAACTCCACCGTATTATTCTAGCTACAAATTCCCCCACCAAATTTACATTTCCATGAATCTACCCCCAAACAAACCTTCTTAAAGAAAAAGGCATACCAAAGTCATTTGTGAATAGTCTCTAAAATTAAAGGTTTTAGTCATTTGTACAGAAATCAAGTCACAGAAATGCACCAGAAAACTCACAATGGGGTGGGCTCCACTGTGTAGTAAAAAATAAATAAAAAATACACATGCCCCACATGGTGTGAGTGTTTTGGTCCTTTTTGTTGATTTTCACTTTTGTACGTGTAGTGTGTTTGAAAATTAAATTACCAAATAAAGTTGGACGGTTTAGGTTTAGAATGATCATGCCTAAAACAAATTTGAAGTTGGCATAGCCTATCACGCCATAGGCCTAGTCGCAATTGGCTTGAACAGAGACATAACTTGTACCGGTTTCAAATTTAAGACTGACTCATTGGCTGAGCCTATATTTCTTAGTATAAAAGATTTGGATGAGTCAAAAAAGAAAAAAAGTGAATATTTTGGAATCTCCAAACTACGTACCTTGTGGCAATTAGATCGCCGCTCAATTTTTTATTTATTTTAGGTTCCTCGCACAATGATTATTGTTGCACTTAGATCTTTTTGGACTGAAATTGTCAAATGAATTGTCCAAAGGTCACAAGTGATACACACGTTCAATAAATTTGAGGTTATTTTCATCCAACTTCAGCTCTGTAACAACATTTTAAGATCTTAGATTGATTGTGGATTGCTTGATTTATTTTGACCATATAAAAAGTAGCTGAAATACGTACAATTAGTATTTCCCGTTTCTACCCTATGAATTTCACAAACTTCATGTCATAGAGAACAACCATTTGAAATGGACCAATGAGTACCACTTACAGTAACCTTTTAGACATCTTTGATGTTGTATTGTCAATTTGATCAACACATTAAGTATATTCTAGACAAAGTTTGTAAGAGTCTGTGGCATGTTTAGTTGCGAAAGTATTAAATAATATAAATCTTGCATTATAATTTATTGTAATACACATTTTGTTTTACGTTAAGAAAACTTTAAGACATTTTAAGAATCAATATTTTTTTATCAAAAAATCCAAAAATGTTAACTTATCAACCGTGCTATGTGTACATGCCATGTACACAGCAATTTTTTTTTTTTAGACGTGGGCCGGACGGGTAAACGGGAGTGTACGAATAGATTAATTCTAAACTTATTACATGTTTGTTTGAGCTACATTATTTTGGAAGAATGTATTCTGGAATAGTAGATTGATGGAGAATGTATGATTGAAAAGGAATGAAAAGTTATTGATGTGATGAAAAATATTATTTTATTGAAGAATGTGTGGTTAAAAATGAGTAGAAGAATGAAAATAAAATTTTTAATATGTACCAAACATGGACATATTTCAACGTTAAACTCGTGTTAGAACAAATTCTAAGTGTCATAGTGTGATTGATTCAAATAAATATAAAATTATGTGATTTATTTAATTGTGCATATCATTTAAAGTTATTTATATCGATGTTGTAACACTAATAATGCTAAATAAACTCTTTCTTTCCATTGGGGAGACGAGATCAAGCCTATAATTCTACAACATATGCAATTTATAATTAGCCCCAATTTGTTTCTCATTTTTCATTCATAAAAATGAAAAATATGATCGTTATTTATCATATCAAGCCATCAATTTTGTATTTCTATCTCTTATGTGAAACTCAATGACGACTATAGTTTTTATTCTAATTCTACAATAATGTGGCTCAAACAGGCCTTATTAACATATGATTAAAATATGTTAAACAAATCAACTCCAATTAACAATCACATGATTACCATTAGAGCCTATCACTTAATTCTACATTTTATTAAATTTATCGCTTAAAATCACGTAAATTGGTATTATAGCAATGGTGTGGGTGTTATATAAAAATATTCTTTTCATTAAGCTAATGAAACCCTGAGGAACATTTACATTCATCCTCGTATCTCAAAATTCCTTCCGGAAAATTCTCAGTTCGCTACCACATCACCGCCCAACCCCCGGCAACGCCAAGGATAATGAAGTCATCGGATCATATTCTTCATCAAAATCATTACTCACAGGACACATTCTAGACCCAGAAGCTACTTTTTTTGTACCATCAGTTGATTTTTCAAGTACTTGTTTGTGCTGGTATTTTCTTTTCAATGTCGAGTTCCAGCGGTTCTTCACCGCATTATCCGTACGTCCGGTGAGCAACCGCGCAATGGCGGCCCATCTATTGCCGTACTCTGCATGCGCCGCCAAGATGGTCTCATCCTCCGCCGCGGAAAATGGGCGGTGCTCCACCGTTGGGCGGAGCTGATTGCACCACCTCAGCCTACAAGATTTCCCCGACCGACCCTTTATGTACTTGCTGATCAAGGACCAGTTTCGGGCCCCGTATTGCTCCACCGTCCGGGTGAGGATTTGGTCTTCCTCCGCACTCCACGGACCTTTTATTTTCTCCGCATTTCTCGGAGACAAAGAAGATTCAGACGAGGAGGAATATGATGAAGAAGAAGTAAGAGAACTCCATCTATAAAATGGATCCATTTACTTAATCAATACTGGTTTACGAGTGTTAATCTGCAAGCAAATTGGCGATAGCCCACGCAGTATAAATAGATAGAGGGAATAAGGCACTAGCTAGACAAATAAACTGATATTGGTTAGGATAGGGATAGGGGTAGGGGTAGGGGTAGGGGTAGGGTCCATTTTTGTAGTGTTAGAATATTAGTGCGAACAGATGCACCTCAAATTGCTATACAAATTTCTTATCCGAAGATTTGTCAACACCAAATAGTGCAATGTAAATTGTGATACAGACGAACCGTTAGGGGTTGTTATCTTCGTCTTTCAATTTTAGTTTGGAATTAATTTTGGGTTTTGTGTTTTGAGTGTTCATTTTGAGATTGTTGAAAACGCGTTCTTTTTGTCATTTTGAAAAATTGTTTAAAAAAAAAAAAGTCTTGGCCTGGTTTTAATCGAAAACAGTCAAAACGATTGTTTTGATGTTTTCCGTTTTCTTTGTAAACGAATTTATAGGTAAGTAAACATGTTTACAATATTTTTGAAAACTGAAAATGTCCTCAAAACAACAAAGAGTAATATTCTCAAAGTTTGAACTATGAAGATATTGTTAAGGAATAAATTTGATCATATCGAATAAACCAAAATATAAAATTTAGACTACCCAGCTTAACAAGTTTTACTTTTTAGAATGGAGCTTTAAGTCTCAATATGGTATTAGAGACTATTAAACTCTAACGAACAATTTGATCCAATTAAGACTCAAAAATAAGTACGCGAATTTTAAAATTAATTTGCTCAAACGAACCACAATATTGTGGGAGCATATTTTTTATAAATCTTATATCAAATAAAGATGAAAATAAACTAATATATAATAGTTTAGACAGTATGGAGATGGCTATTTACAATTTCACATGAAAAGCGATTAGCAAAACAAAAACATGGGTTTTTAAAAATGTCAAATGGGCCTATTGTTTTTATAGATGCAGACCTACAAAGTTACAAATGTGAAACTAATGTTACTATTTTGAGTAAATTAATCAACACTCATTTAACTTTAAAATTATTACCATTTGCTCGTTCATTTTTAATGGATTATTCAATGAACTTATTTTTTCATATAATTATTCATCCATCACCCATTAAGTGACTATTTCAAACTATGAATGAAAAATCGCACGTGACAAATGAAAATTCTACATGACATGTTGGCCGCGTTAAAAATGTCCATGTCAACAAAAAGGTATGAACCGAGCACGCTTTTCCCTCATTTTCTTTTTGACATTTTCATCTACATCCATTCATTTTCTGTTTTTCAATCAAATCCAGAATTCAAAATTCAGTTTTTTGTTTTTTTTTTCGTTTTTCTACCAAACCCGCAATTTCAATTTGTTGAATTCAGCCAGTGATTACTGCCACTCCTTTTTTTTTTTTTTTTCCTAAATCCAAAAATAAAAATTAAGAAATTATGTTTGAAAACTGAATGTAAACTCAAAAACCATAAAATTGGTAAAAATAAGAAAGATCTTGCTAAAGAGAACCTTGTGCGTTTGTGAGTTTAATCTGGGTAGAATCGTTCTCATCAGATACAATCATTATGATTCTCGTGATATTTGAAAGCTCAATCACAAAACCTCTTATTAAGTCCCTGTTTGTTGTGCATTATTTGGAGTTGAAAATGAAAATTGTGACCGTTAAAAACCCTGTTCAGCCCCCTTTTTGACTTTTCATCTCTAAGGTGGGGCCCAGATTGGCCCACCAACGGTCAAAAACATTTCTAAGAATGGAGTTTAAAATGGCAAATAAACAGGGGCTAAATAAACAAAAATACACTCTCCTTCACCAGACCCACAATTTATACAACCCCAGAAAGCTGAATGAAAGCATCTAGAGAAAAAAGAATGACAAGAAGATGTGGATGAGGAATGAATAAAGTTCAAGAGAAATTTAAGGGTATTTGTCCTGTAAAAACGAGGAATATGGATTGGGGGCTAATTCAAGGAATTATGCTTGGTGCACTACCCTAATTCAAGGGGGGTTTTGCAATCAAGGAAGGGAAAAACGTGTTTGGTTGGAGTATTTTTGGTGACGTGAACATCATTAAGTTCATCAAAATGCCTCGCCGTTTGCCACTTGTGATTTTTCGTCCACAATTTGGAACGGTTACCTAACGAGTGATGTATGAATAAATATATAATAAGATGAATGAGCATTGAATAATTCATTAGAAATGGGTAAATAATAGCAATGTTAAAGTTGAACGGATGTTGATTAAATTTACTTTATCATTTTTAACCAGTTTAATCATACATCAAAAGGCCAACCCAACAGTTTAAAAGGTGATTTGCATAAAATTAAGGGATAATTGTAGTAGCGGTACCAAATAATTCATTTAGTAGCAGACTTTGTCCAAACCTTTCATTGTGCTACTCACGGTACCAAACATTTCAAAATGTGACAGTTGAAGTCCAAATGGATGGTTTCTATTAATTTAACCGTTAGTTGACCAAATAATTGACATTGACAAATTTTTTTGACTAATTTAAAAGGTTAAAATGGTAACTTTTTATTTTATATAATCAAATAATTAAAATTAAAAACACATTTCCACTTTCTTCTGCCCCATCCACCCTCACCCCCAAATTTGGGAAATCAAAACCTCGATCGATAGTTTTGGACAAAGAAAACACAATAGAAGATTCACAGTTTTCAGTTGCAACATTAGTCTACTGGAAGAGGGTTTTTGCTCTGTTGATTTTATAGATTCATCAGTCTCACCATGAAAACCATTCTTATCCATCCCTCCCAAGTATCGTCATCTCGCTCCAAACGTCGCCAGGATGAGAAAGGACTCCAATTCTACCATCGGCCATGGCCATTACATACCAGCCCCGATCATCACTCACTCCTCAGACAATCCACGAGAAAATTTAGTTTATTACCAAAATTTCAATCATCGAGCAGCGATTAATTTACCGAAGACAACAGTTGCAGTGGGAGAATACTCTAGTTGAGTATAATGTCCATCCTTATCACGATTTCCTATTGTAGTCGCTTCCAAGACTAATGGTCTGTTTGAGCCAGATTTAAATATAATTTTAATCTAAGTCAAACAATCAATATCAACCACATTTTTCATGGGTCCCACATCTTTTCAATCACATATTTCAAAAACTTCTATCACAATCCACTAAAAATTTGATTTTAATCCACAACAAACACCCTTTAAACAATTCTTTGTCAGACATATTATGAACAATTTATTCATCATTTGGATGAATTGGTACATTTTTTCACTTTTAGAATTTTCGATTGATGGATAGTAATGTGTTCTAGAGTTTTTGAATTGAAGAACTGTAGTACGGATTTTCTAAAGTTCCCAAATTTGAGGTTTGCAAATTTTTTATCAAAATCAATTATTTCATTAATTTACGGTCAAACTAAAAAAAAACCATCTATTTGTACTTCATATGTGACATTTTGAAAGGTTTGGTACTGTTGGTGACACAAATGAAGATTTCGACAAAATATGCTACTAAATGAAATGTTTGATATTGTTGCTGTAATTGTCCCTAAAATTAATGAGTTTGAGGACGACTTTAATTACTTCCACATGCAACGGGACCCACCATCGGCCTGCAAGAATCTCGCGTAGGTCAAGTTTAATACAAATTTGACTTAGTTTAATGTCCATTAAAAAGTCTTTCGGAAAAAATGAGTTTTGAAATATTGATTTTCAAAAATGAGCCTCTGGCCGACTGCCCATTGGGATTGCAGTGTTGCCACATGTATCGAGTGCTGTCATGTGGCAACACACGTTGTTGACATACCTGCAGCGGGCAAGATAACTCATGTCCATCGTGGGCAGGAGATCAAGCCCGTATTTGTTTTTTAGAGAATGTGTGGTTAAATATTATTGAAAAAGTCTTAAACTTATGTGCAAAAATATTTTATTATAAAAATGTGGTTGAAAATAAATTTTAAAAAAAAATTGAAGAATGGTAGACAAACAGGGGCTTTTGTTACGCCTCATCGCTGAGACTTCAGCTAGAAGACCATATCATAGTCCACGTGTAGATGTAAGTTAAATCTGGCAAGGCCAATGAAGACTCATTTTAATCAAAATAAAGAAGTCAAATAAAAGCTGATGTTTCGAAACTCCCCCGACCGAATTCCTCAAAGAGGGAGCTGGCACCCTTCTCATCCGATGTAGTATATAAATGGCTGAAACTCTGAAGTCGAAGCATTACATAAGAAGCCAAAGAAGAAATCGAAGCTCTTTGTCCCGCAACTCATCACACCGAAAGACGTCCAAACAAAGCTTTGTGAGTGATTGATGCAACGTTTGTAATAATGAATGTTAAGATTGTCAACATAATATGTAGGGTGGTTGACTCGTTGTGAATATATTAAATTCATAGCAGTTGGAGTGATGAGAGGTTTCGACTTGAGAGATGATGCCACGCGATTCTGATCCAAAGGCTACCACGTTAGCGAGAATTCTATAAATAAGCAACTCTTGTAACATTTATAAAAAAGAGAGTCAACTATTTACACTTGAAACCACACTCAATTTTCTCTCTTGCTTATTCCATATTTATTTGCTTGAATTTAGATTACTGATTGCTTTATCATATTGTCGGTATTTGAACGTTTTTGTCTCTGGTTGAAAAGTATCTCTCACGTCCATAAACGTCATCATTTTCCGTTCGAATCTCTAATTAAAATATGTTGGAATTTATTTGAGTGAACACGAGTAGGCTTGACATCCGTTGTTCAAATAATCATTACAAAAAAGGAGTCAATAGCTTTGACTTTTTTCGAATTAATATAGAATTTTATCATTTTGTTACAATTTAAAGAGCTCATGCAATCGTGTATCTTCTATGATGCATAGTAAGATTCTCTTATAATTCGATTTTGACTTTTACCCCTCTTATTTGGGTAACTAGATTTTTTTTCAAAAGAAAATTCCTAATTCCAGCTCCTAGTGGTGACATAGACCTATCATTCTCGAATCAAAATAAAACGTGCACAGACAAAACAGAGNCGTCATCATTTTCCGTTCGAATCTCTAATTAAAATATGTTGGAATTTATTTGAGTGAACACGAGTAGGCTTGACATCCGTTGTTCAAATAATCATTACAAAAAAGGAGTCAATAGCTTTGACTTTTTTCGAATTAATATAGAATTTTATCATTTTGTTACAATTTAAAGAGCTCATGCAATCGTGTATCTTCTATGATGCATAGTAAGATTCTCT
>CAIGRL010019892.1:0-11810 GCA_903798325.1 Fraxinus xanthoxyloides
TGCACACTCACTGTCAAACGTATGAACGTTTTGTGCTAATAACCCCTTTTTTTTTTCAAAATAGAAACTCCTTAAAAAACTAGTTTTTAAACAATAATTCAAAACCAATACCATTTTGCTCTTCTTCTTCTACAACTCAAAAACAAAATTAGAAATTATAAAACAAAAAAAAAATAAAAAATACTCTAAATTCATGACATTTGTGCAAGGAATAATATTATCTAACATCATTGGTATTAATACATTAATTTAGATGGTCACACTTGATAAGTTCTATGAAATATATCACGTGATATTGCATTTTAGTGAATGTATTATTCTTGTGCAAAAGATGGACTTTTGACAAGTTGGGAAAAGTTGTCGGAATAAATTTTTTTAATTCTCAATCTAAGGTTTAATAAATCAATGATAATCCAGTGAATTAATGATCGTTCCTCCGATGAATTTTGTTTCTACCATAGGCATGCATAGAGAACAGGGAAAGGCAGCTGAACTCACAGAAATAACAAGCATGCTCACTGCACACTACTCTAAAAATTATGTTGAGCTCCAAAACGTGCATTCACATCAATCAAGACTAGACTAAAAAATTACGATTTTACTATATGTACATAACAAATTACGTGTTGGTTCATCAACAGATGATGTGACGATGTTTAATTGAATCAAAATCTCATCAATTAAATAATTTTCTCACTTTTATTTTGACACATCATCATTATGTAAATAGTTATGTAATATTTTCCAAAAAAATAATGGAGTGCATAAATGTATGTTGTAAAGGCATGGCCTCATTCATCCCTAACAATACTAGGAGTACAGAGGAGTTTTCACATGTTTTTTTGCCAGATGCCACATTGGTCTGTTTTAATCTGTTTTTTTTTTCCTTCATCCAATCCAAGAATGTCACCTCTAACCCTGTGAAACTCCCTGTACGTATGGCTTTTCTCTTCATTCCCAGCTGCCCCCAGAAGAGCTCTTTATTTTTCTGTACCTTTCTATCCTTAGGTATTTCTTGTTGTACTGAATATAATTGAAAAGTACGATACCTATGCTCGATCGATTGATTGTCATGATCGAACTGATCTTACCGTGAAAAATTACGCTAAATTTTTATTTCATAGACGAGACTTTCAGGTTTAATTAACGCTTTTGGAATATGGAATGCTGAGGTCTCAAGTAACCTGTTAAAGTGGAACATGTTAGGTTCTTAGCTACATTGAGAAATTCCAATTCTATTTTGGTCAATATACTTTACTTACCTGCTGCATAAATTCCAACCCAAATTCAACCGAACACCTTTTATTCTACTCCTCCATTAACCCAACCGATGAATTTAAATTTAATCTGTGTTTCTCATATACTCTGCACATTTACCAAACACAAAATCTGATTGTTCTTTGACCCTTTCCATTCATTTATGCTTATTTCAACCAATCACGTTTCCATTCATTTCATAGCATTGGTGCTCGATCAATTTTTTTAGCCCCCAGTGAACAACATGAACATCAATTTGTGTGAAATTAACACATCCCCGGTTGCTCATTTTGATACTCTCTAAATACTGTTTTCTAGAGAGAGAGAGAGAGAGAGCAGTAGGCTTGTCATATACTATTCTACTAGTACTTGTACCCGTTCTCTTTTCTGTCTTGTTCTGTTTTAGTTTTCTGATTCTGCACTTTCTTTCTGCTTACACCAGAGAGAGTTCTGTAGTAAACTTTTGATTCTTAAGTACTTTGCGATGAGATACATACGTACAGCCAGTCTGAAGAGGCTGTTTTCTTCAAAAAGACGTTTTGATAAAGAAATAAGTAAAGAATGTGATTATATTTCAGAAGAAAATAAGCCCACTGCTCCACCACCAATAGAAAATCTACGAAAGCCCAATTGGAAATGTTTTTCCTTTGAAGAAATCTTTGCTGCCACTAATGGTTTTTCCTCAGGTTCATTCTCTTTTTCCTTTTCTTTCTTTATTGCATTTTGGGTTTCGAATCTTATATGGTGTTGTCTTGTTGTGGGTTTTATGTGTGTATATCAGACAACATAGTTGGGAAAGGAGGGTTTGCAGAGGTTTACAGAGGAGTGTTGGAAGATGGACAAGCTATTGCTGTCAAAACATTGTCAAAATCTGCTAATGATGAGAGAAAAGAAAAGGATTTTTTGACTGAAATTGGAACTTTAGGGCATGTTTGCCATACAAATGTAACAGCATTATTGGGATGTTGTATTGATAATGGTCTTTATCTCATTTTTCAATTTTCATCCAAAGGCTCTGTTGCTTCTCTACTCCATGGTATGCCCAAAAGACTCTTACTCCATTTTTTTCTATTTGGGTTTGAAAAGTATTTTTAATATTTATTTTCTTGTTCAGATGATAAAATGTCTGTAGACTGGAAAACAAGACACAAAATTGCAGTTGGGATTGCCAGAGGCCTACATTACTTGCACAAGAGTTGTCCAAGAAGAATAATTCATAGAGATATTAAGGCATCAAATGTCTTACTAGCAGCAGATTTTGAACCCCAGGTAAAATAAGTTCAGTTCTCTTGAATTTGGAGAAAACTGTTTTGATGGATTAATCAGGTCGATCTAATTTGTACAGATATCTGATTTTGGGTTGGCTAAATGGCTGCCAACACAATGGACTCATCACTCGATTGCTCCTATAGAAGGAACATTTGGGTACATAATCCTTCATTCCTTCTGGTTTCAAGTACTGATTATGTGAGTGTATAATCAACTTATAATTGTGCAGGCATCTAGCACCAGAGTATTTTATGCACGGTGTTGTAGATGAGAAGACAGATGTGTTCGCTTTCGGAGTCCTTTTACTCGAGCTTATTTCAGGAAAGAAACCAGTGGATGGTTCTCATCAGAGCTTACACAGCTGGGTAAGGATGAATTCTACAATAAAGCATTGAATAAATTATACGACAGACTTTACTAAGTTCACTGTCATTAATGCAACAGGCAAAACCTATATTAAACCTAGGGGAATTCAAAGAGTTAATTGATCCAAGGCTTGGAAATGAATACGATGCAACACAACTTAGTCGACTTGCATTCGCAGCTTCTCTGTGCATTCGTGCTTCTCCTATTTGGCGCCCATCCATGAGTGAGGTGACTACTTTCTTTCTGCAATATACTTCAAATAATACGATTAAGTGCTTTATTTCAAGGTTAGGGATTTCTTATTAGATAATCTACTAGTCTTGGTTAAAATACGTGCCTCATCTCGTGTCTGACATGATAAAAACTTTTCACTCTTGACGTGGCAAGCTAACTAAGAACCATAATTCAGGTTCTCTTGCCATGTGTGAAGTGTCAAGTTTTTATTCGAGCAGGAAATCAATATCAGGTTAATATATTCTTCATGTTGTATTATTCGTTTTAATTCGAGGAAGGAGGTCACTAGGGATTTTCTATTTTAGCGTAACAAAACAAACAAACAAAAACAAGACGAGTGTGCAAGAACAAAACAAGTATTTAATCAATTTTTTCATCCTTTTTGTCCTGTGATGTTTGTGATGTCTCTACTTGTTCATTGTTTAAAGGTACTACAAATTGTTTATGTTATCATTGCTTTTTCTGCAAAGAACCTAATCCTCCATGTTATAAAATATAATACGATAATTGGTATCTCATGTTATCATCTGTATTTATTTATTGACAAATGTGTAGCATTTTTTGAAGTTGTTGCCATTATCTATCTTATTTTAGACTTCATTTTGTGTTATGCGGTGATTCACCTAAACAACTCATGTTAATTTTTTTCTTTTCTGCAGAGTTTACTGATACAGTCTAAAATATTGGATTTGCACGCCACATTATTTAAAACTTTAGAAAAATGTTATTTATACAATGTACATGGTCGACTCGCAGGTTGACAATTAGGCAGTTTTATATTAAATACATTGTTGTCCAGTCCTAATGAAGTATATGATCCTGATATTTATCTTCCTAGTTGTCAAATTTCACATCATGATGAAAGTGAAAGTTCATGCTTTCATGATTTAGTCTTCTTCTGTCATGTTATGGCGCTTTATGGTTTCACCTTCCTCACGCCACGATACTCAGTGATTAGTCAAATAATATGCGGTCCATTCATGCGATTCCAAGATTATTGCTTGATAACAGCCAAAACGGTCTTTCAAGGTCCGCAAGCCTAAGACAAAATTTAAATTTAAAACATCTGCTACAGTTGAATAACTCCACGTTTACACAATTGCATTATTTTCTAGTACTGAGATTTTGTCTTGACACATTCTAGATACCATCACCAACTAGTATATGCGATTTGCTACAGATTTGATTTTTATGTTAAATAAATGAATGAAATTAGGATTTGTAAAAATTGATTTATCTTTTTATACTTTGACAGGTTTTGGATGTAATCTTAATGGAACAAGACATTGACAAGGAAAAGTGGAAAATGCCCAAGGAAGAAGAAGAAGATCAGGAAGAATTTTGGGGTTTTGAGGATCTTGAATATGAATATGAATATGATAGTTCCTGCTCAACCTCCCTACACGAAATAATCTCGACCGGCAGTTCTTAGAACCCGGAAAAAGATTAATAAAAGATATTGTAGACAACTCCACGAGTATCTCTGGTTAATCTTTGTACGTACGACTTTTGTAGAAAAAATTCTATGTTGAACCATTAAATTGCCACGTGACGCGTATATAATTATGTATTAACAAGTGTTCATTATAGAGTCAAATCATATCAAGTATGCAACAAGTGGTCTGGTTGTACTTATGCCGACTTATGATATGAGTTTTAAGGATAAGTCTCAATCTTCGAACATATCCATTGAATTCCAACCGGAAACGGTGCAAATATGTCGGGCTTATGAAAGTGGAGTTTGTATAAAGGAATGCTTCGTATGGGCAAAAATCACTTTGGAGTCCAATAATTATAAGACATAGCTTGTGAACCACTCATCAAGAATGGGTCCTAGGATACAAGTATTTTCAAACTTGCTTGTCTATTTATCGAGGGTCATGCTACTTGAACATGTCCGAATAATCCATTGTGGGGTTTTTTTTTCCTTATTTACTTATTGAATGTTAGACAATTTATTTTTATTTAATGTTGTTGACCCCAAAAAATGAACTCAACAGATGTCGGGTCAACTCTTGACACATCAAGTACGGATTCGGTGCGTTTATACCGGAATGAAATCGGTAGTTTGATTGGAATGGACGCGGGAGGCACTCTCTAGCAAGACACAAGAATGTTTGGATCTCGGCGGTTTTAATTACAACGATATTTGCACTATCAACAAACAGCTGGTCGATTTCCCATATTAAATATCTCGTCCGTAATAAAATATGTAGAAGGGTAAATATGAGGTATAATGATAACACGTTTGTGTTGGAATCTCGATATACTTGTTGTTCAGCGTATCGAAAGATATGGAGATATGTGGTGTCTATAAGCCAAACAGATTTTTATTTAATCTTATTGTTTCCATTCAGAGAATTATTTAGAAATATTTTAGCTGAGATAAATACTCAAAATTACTAACATATGTATATTTTGTCTAATTCCTATACCATGTTGAGTATTTTGTCTAAACGTTTGAACTATCACATTAGAACCCTAAATTATATTTTTCAATAAATTTGTAGTNAATCTCGATATACTTGTTGTTCAGCGTATCGAAAGATATGGAGATATGTGGTGTCTATAAGCCAAACAGATTTTTATTTAATCTTATTGTTTCCATTCAGAGAATTATTTAGAAATATTTTAGCTGAGATAAATACTCAAAATTACTAACATATGTATATTTTGTCTAATTCCTATACCATGTTGAGTATTTTGTCTAAACGTTTGAACTATCACATTAGAACCCTAAATTATATTTTTCAATAAATTTGTAGTGGACTGCTATATGAGCATGCTGGCATAACAAAATGCACAAAAAGGTCAACATGTGACAAGTCAATGAAAATTGATATATATATGGGGGAGGAGAGCTGGCTAGCTCTGTGGGAGAGTTGACAAGGCTATTTCAACTACCAGAGAAATGAAACTTGAAGACAGAGTACAATATTGGTGGCCCAGAACAAAATTAATGTAGTAAATAATTCACAAACCTTACATTGGAATTGTATAATAATTTTTCATGTAGATTTTGTACACAAAATTTTTCTGCAATAATAAATAATTGTATTAAATTGATGGGAGCATGTTCATGGCAGTTGATGAACAGATAAGTATTGTCCCATCCTTTTTTATGATGGATTCAGTACTTATTATATGCACCAAATGCCACTTAATACAGAAGTTAGTTGAACGTCCGAAATTGAAGTTCCCAAAGGAAAAAAAAGACAATTAGGTCACTTAAAAGCATGTCTTTTTCTTATGTTAATTATGAATTATGATTAATTTGGCAGAAGGTTGTTTTAAGTTGTTAAGAATGAATCTGATCAAATCTCAACTTTCTTATTTTGGTAATATACGTAAATAGTTAATTCATGGAGTTTATTTTTCTTTTAATTGTCGTAGAAAATCAACAACCAAATTTATAACCATTGTACAAAGCGATTTCGATCTTTCCCTTTGACTTGAAAAACAGGATCAATATAGTAAAATTGTCTTTTGCAAGTTGCAACGATGAAAGCATTAAGCCCATCGGTCTACTAAATTGTCCATATAAAATAGAATATTCTACTGCTATTGCAACCCTTGCTTCGAAACTTTAGGTATCCATGAGACATGAAGTTTTCCATATAACAATAGAAGATTTTTGCGAAACTCTTGATATTGATGGAAACTTAGACTCAATCTAAAATTAAAATGAAAAGTCAAAATAAATTGCAATTTTTAATGTACTGATCAAAGTTAAATTTTAATACATCCCGATTTTTCTAATGGATACTATAGCCGTATTAAAGCGTTTTCCACCAATTTTTAAGATAGAGGTCATGAAAAGTCGATTTAAGGAGTGTCGTAGTTGTAAAGAATGAGGTTTTGTTTCGCATAACTTTTGAAAAGTTAAAATGAGTTTTTGATATCTAAAGGCTATTTTTGAATTTGTTTGAGTAATTTTATAAAGTGTTTTTTTTTTTAGTTAGAAAGTTTTTTAGAGGAAATTAATTAAATATAACTTTCTCTGAAAGTACTTTCGAAGTATGAATTTCTTTTAAAAGTTAGTTTTCAAACAAAAATGATAACAATTTCATCCAAAAACTCTTCTGTAGGAAGTAAAAGTAAAAGCAAAAGTAAAAGTCAAGTCAAACAGACCCTAAATATATTGAATTATTGAAGATTCTTGTCTTCAAACTCAATATCTTTGCATCGAAATTTTTTCATAATGAAGCAATGTGACAACAACTAATCATACATTACCAAATATATTGTTATCGTGAATTGTGTAGTAAACAAATTATTATTCGCTCAATATTTAACATCTTCATACAAAAAGAGGACAAAGGTTTTGGTAGTAGATAAAGCCGACCATAAATTATTGTTTTTTCACTTAACGAATAATGCAATGTCAAAAATCAATATTAAAGTTCAACATTTTAACATAAAAATTCAGATATTCAATGGAGAATCTTAGAGAATGTTAGGAAAGAAGCCCAGGTGGAAGAAACTAACCCACTATAGGAAAGAAAAAAAAAAACAAATAAATGGCGATGTGTTCACCAAAAGGGTATCCAATTCCATCGAAAGGTGAACACATGTCAACACAAAATTAAATTAGGAGGAAATTTGCATTATTTTCTATACATATGTTACAATATAATATTTAGGAAAAATAACAACGAAGGTCCTCATCATATGCGATTCTCGTGTTGAACTGTTAATTTGACGAGATTTTTGAAATGTTTTCCGTTTAGAAGGAACTCGACTAAGATCCTATTTTATATTTAAATTTTAATGACTTGATAATCAAATATTTTGAATGGATCAAATTTAATAAAATATAATTATATCATTTTAAGTAAAGGTTTGGCAAAATCATCTTCAAGAAAAGCATAAATTGATTGAGTTCAAAAAAGTTAATATTTTCTTGTCTTGGTTGACTTTAAAGTTTGGGTCTAAATTTTCCAAAAAGGCAAGCAAGCACTAAAAGTGACAAAAAGCATTCATCAATATATCATGTTGGATGTAATGGAGGACTTCTTAGGGACCAAAAACATGCCTTAGAAGTAGAGGCAGTCCTATAATTATTGTTACTATAGCTCCTGCTTTATTCGTATGACATGTTTTTTTTTAATTAATTATATTTCACGCAATGGGAATTAAGGAAATCAAACGAAAACTTTAAGAGCACAATTTTTAAAATCCATCAAATTATGAAAAAATAAACTCACAATTTTATTGATGTAAGATGAACAAAAACGATGCTTTAACTTTTTATTTATGAGGGATTACATGAAAAATCTAGTTTAAACAAACTAAAATTGCAAAGAATTTGAAGTAAACTAAAAGACGAAAATAACACTAACACCTTAAGAACAATTTTCGACTCCTAAACGAACTTTGATGGCTAAAATCTATCATATGTCACGACAAAGTTGTGAGTTCCACTCGTCTAGTCGTTATTTCCAGAATAGTATTATAAGTCCAAACGAAAGCTCGACCTCCATACATGCACTATTACATATTTTCTTTATCGATCTAATTCTTTTTCAATTCACCAACCATCTGTTTAGTATCAATATCTGTGCAAATTAAAATAAAACCCTTAAAAACATTAAACCTCGGTAGGGGTGGACATGGGTCGGGTCGGGTCAGTTTTTTCCTCAACCCAAACTCAATCCAACATTATCGGTTTGATCAAAATTTAGTCTAACCCAACCCGTGTAAATGTTGAAATCCAACCCAATCAAGTATTGGTCGGATTGAGTTGAGTTGATCGGTTTGGGACAACTTATCAATAAAAATTAAAGTGGATCAATTTTCTATTATACTAAATTCGAATAGACAAGATTAAAATAGTAAGTAAATAAATAAATAAATAAAATTATATATTATCTTATTCAATCTTCATTAACAGAGCTTACAAAGAACAAATGTAATTACAGTTAGACTATTTTATTGATTTTAATTCAACCAAAAAAAACAAGTAATTATGTATGCGTACTTTACACAATTGTATACAAAAAGACCTAAAAACATTATTATTTAGGTGATAGATAATGCACGTCTTAGTGAATATATCAACATTAATATCGTTAGTTAAGATACATTTTTCATTGGATAAAAGATGAAATTAATGTACAACAACAATGATTCTTAATAAGGTAAATTTTTTGAAATAGAATTTCAAAATTTAATATGGTATTAAAGTTTAAAAATATTCAAACGAGACATTCATAGACGTTTTAAGTTCCTTTTACTTTTTAAACTATCCACTCGTACATTTTAGGTTCCTTTTGTATTTAAGGCATTTTATTTCTTTTCTTTTTCTCTTTCCTTTTTTTTATAAAGTAGTTGGGTCGGGTCGGGTCGGGTTTATTCGGTTTTTATGGGTTAACCCATAATCCGGCCCAACCAGCCTACACAATCAACCCACCCAATCCGTATAAAAACAACCAAAAAATTGACCCAAACCAGTTGGGTTTTGCCCATCCCTAAACCTGGGTATGGAAATGACAGGAAGGACCGCTGGAGAAGGGGCGAGAAGGTGGGCTGAGCAGTTCATCTAGAGCAGGCCCCTTTATAAAGATTAACTAAACAGACTGTTAGGCCCAGTGCCCTGCCCATCCTTCACAGCCCCCACAGAAATTGCAAATTATGCTACGAAAAAAACTTATCCTATAAGTACCATATTTCAGAGTATACAAGTTCGACAATATGAAATCACAATTCTTACAAAAATTAGATTATAAATCATATTTATATTTTCCTAAGATTTGTATTTGTGCGGATTTATAGCTAGAAAATATTTTGACTTAGTTTAAGGATTATTATGATTGTGAATTTGGCCATAATTTCAACTTCATTTCTAAATAATCTATTTTACCTTCTTGTGCTCACTATACACATTCATCAATTTTATCTATTTTACCTTCTTGGGATTAACGCGGTTTGGTTTGGGTGGTTTGTGCTATATTATCAATTCAAACAATTTCACGCGGTTTGAAATTTTTCAAAACAAACCATACCATGGTTTTGTTCGGTTTGGGCATTATTTGCTTCCATAGTTTTATTGAATTATGATTTGATTGTCTAAAATATATGCTTTTTGTCCATTTCTTACGATTTTGGGGGATAATTTTAGTTTATTTTAGTTATTAGGTCAAGACGTGTAGTGAACTTGTAAAATCATGGGCTAGTAATGATGAATCTAATTTACTTTATATGATTATTTCAATTGGCTGGTTATAATTAAAATTGTTAAATTGGTATTTTTTTTTTTACTGAAAAGTGAAATCTGTAAAAATTTATAATTTAATAAAATTAATTTTTTAATTAAAAATATTTAAAAAAGGGTTCGGTTCGTTTTATGCGATCTTTGAAAATTAAAACTTAAACCAAATCATTTTGAAATGATTGAGTTCGGTTTGAGAGGAAAAAAAAAAAAAACCATGCAAACCAACAGCTTCATTTTGGTATGTGGTTTTACCATTCTTTTGTGCAGCCCCACTGGCGATCCTTCTGGCAAAGGCACAAATCAAATTTTTTTAAGTGTTATATTTCACAAGTTCACCATACTTATCCCCTTAATATCAATTACCAATTTTTATAATTGATTATGTTTACTCGGTCAAATTTTTCCAACGTATTCAATTTATCTCTCTCGAGTTCAAATTGATTTTATTTAATTAAGTCAATTTTATATCTTTATGTGAATTTGGATAAATCTTAGTTAAACGCCTTAAATATTTAAGAATGCATATAACGATCACACAAACTAGAAAATGTATCTCTAGTTCCTGACTTTTACTACGTGGTCTAAACTAAAATTTCACTTCTCAACGCAATTATAGCTCACAAAATCAACAATTTAGTGGCTAATTAATCCAATGATTAAAAATATAGTCAAAATAATTTACATTATCAATTGGATATTTAAAACTTTTTAATTAAAATTAAGGTTACAACCATTAATCCTAACCAAATACTTAATTACACATCACGGGGAAAAACAAAACTAGAAATAATTAAAATAAATAACCGAATTTTAAAGAAAAAGGGCAAAAGATGAAAATCTTGCTCCAAGAATCCGCCTCTTCTTGTAAAATCCTAGCTTCTTGTTTGATTTATTGATTCTTCCTTCCTTTTAGGCTTATATAATATGTGTACAATGAATCTTCAAACCTTGGATTGAACATATGTTATAATGAAACCCTACGAGCTTTCCTTTAATTGTTGGATTAGAAATGTATTTATGTAATAAGATTTAGATAAAATCCTTGTTTAACTTGATTTCCATCAAGGAGTTTGAGAAGAAAAATGAAACAATTCCCTTTTCCAATTGGACTCTTTTTCTCATTCATCTTCTAATATTTGCAAATAAATCCTCTTATTTAAAAAAAAATAGTAATAATAATAATCCCCTACGTACAAGGAATTATTCACAGACATCATACATGTGCTGCATATGGTGCATTTTTTTTTTGTCTATTTTGATGAAAATCAATCAAAAATTGACAAGTGTCTAATTCAGGGCCTAAAATAGCTATATTTGATAGTTCTTTTGACAAAATGTATTCTAAATTATTGTATTTTATATTTAATAGTTAAACTCTATGAATGAAAAATGAATTGAAGGAAAAAAGCAAGAGATAACGAAAAATGGCAAAATCCAAAGTACATGAACTAAATTGGCATTGGTTGCACAA
>CAIGRL010019993.1:0-10391 GCA_903798325.1 Fraxinus xanthoxyloides
CAAATTGAAGAAGATCGTTATCAAGTAATAGAGTAGTTAATAGAGTGTCGAACCCACTTGACTACGTGTTTGATCGAGTTAAAATTAATTACAACTTTAATCAAATGACAAACAAAATTTGTGATTTTTTATACTATTCCATAAATTATCAATTAAACTAATGAAAGTACGTAAATTTGTTTTTCAAATTTGTGAGATGCATCACTAAGATGTCGAATTCCCCTTATTATTCTATTTTTAGTGTAACAATTAAAGTGACAATTTGAAATCATATATGTTGGTTAACGTTCTTAATATAATTAAAAGTCTCTCTCGATAGTGATCAAATCTATTTCTATCATGTGACCCTTCTATCTCCCGATAAAAGATACAAACATAATAAATGCATAAACAAGTCATAAAACACTTATTGCAAATCATATAAAGTATATAGGTATATCTCTATCGTCTATTGAACCTTACAATGTTTATTATAATGTGCTTAAACCATATTATCTATCTCGATAACAATAAAATCCACTAATGGTTGTGTCTCCTTCAGCCTTTGAATTTCTTCAACAACATATTTGGCCTCCTCTAGGACTAATGGTTGCATGGGTGAATTATCTAATTTAAAGATTTCATGTGCATCCTCCACCCTCACAGTCATCTCACCCTTCTTCATATCAATCAAAGTTCGACATGTTGCTAAAAAGTGTCGATCTAAGATAATTGGCATATCGTGGTAATCTTCGAGGTCCATAACAAGGAAGTCCGCCGGGAATATCAGCTTTCCAACCTTGATGAGCACATCTTCAACCTTACTTCATGGGTATCTGATGCTCCTATTTGCCAGCTATAACGTTACATTAGATCATTTGACTTCTCCAACTCCTATTTTTCCAAAAGTAGACAAATGCATTAAATTAACACTTGCACTACATCACATAAAACATTAAAATGATTTTTTGCCTAGTGAAATGGGTAAAGTGAAACTCCCTAGGTCCTTAAGTTTTGGTGGCAATTATTCTGCACCCTTGCACTACTCTCTTCGGTTAATATCAATTCTTCCCAATCTGGAAGCTTTCTTTTCTTAGATATCATGTCCTTAAAGAACTTTGCATACAATGAGATTTGTCGGATTGGATCAATGAATGAGATATTCATGTGGAGCTTTTTCAGTATATCCAAGAATTTCTAGAATTGATAATCCATCTTTCTCTTTTACAACCTTTGTGGGAACGATAGTGGTGGCACAAATTTTTTAGTATGAATGGTTTTCTTAACATTTGGATCCTCTGATGCTCTTTCTATCTCTGCTTCTTTGGTATGCTCAGATTCCTCTAATTGCTCATCAATCGTGGAGTGTACCTTTTTCTTTTGTAACAACTTGTGTCTTTATATTAATCTCTGGCTTTTGAACTCCACTGCGGGTAGTTATTGCCTCAATCTATTCTTCATCCACGACCTTTACTACCATTACATGCAATTTGGGATTTATCTCGGTGTCACTAGGCAGTGCTCCTGGTGATCTCTCTGAAGGTGCTTTTGTTATTTCTCCCATTTGATTTTCCAAATTTTTTATGGCAGCTCCCTGAACTTGTAAGGTTATATCTGTTTTTTACATGTGTTGGGCAGATATCTCCGTCAATTTAGTAATAAGATCTTCTAACAAAGATTTATTTTTAATTTGCTAAAAACCTTGTAGTGCAGTTTGCTTTGGTGCAGTCTGAGCTCCTAGATTGTTGCTCCATTGGAAATTTGGGTGATCCCTCTAGCCTGAGTAATAGGCTTTAGGATTTGGATTGTTTTGTTGCCTTTGAAAAATTTTAGTGTAGTTCACATTCTCCATTGTCTGAACAAAATGAGATCTTACATTACAATCAACACTCCCGTGGTTCTCTCATAATATTTACATTTCGGTTCATTGTCTGGGCTGCATTCATTCAATCTACCTTCTGTGCCATTGATGCAAGATGTGCTGAAATCACTGTCAAAGAATCAACTTCGAATACCCTAGCAACTCTATTTCCCTTCGTCCTTTCAGTAAGCCAAAGTGCACTAGTGGATACCAAATCCTCCATGATTTGGTAGACTTGATTAGCAGTTCTTTTTACGATAGAACCCTCGCATGCAGATTCAAAGTTAGCCCTGTTTATTGGATTCAAACCAATATAGAAGTACTGCACTTGAAGTCATTTCTGCAATCCGCGTTGTGGTCATTGGCGAAGTAAACCCTTGTATCATTCCCAAGCCTCTAAATAGCATTCTGAATTTAGTTGTTGGAATGTGGTAATCTCGTCCTCAGTTTTGCAATCCCTTTCAGTGAAAAATACTTGCTAAGAAATTTCTGACTCAATTGGTTCCATGTAGTGATGCTCTGAGGTGGTCAAATGTCTAACCACTTTCTTGCTGATTTTCTCAATGTGTATGGGAAAAGGCTCAGTTTGATTGCTTCATGGACACTCCGGATACCCAATAGTTGCACACATGTCCAGAAATCTTGATATATGAGCGTTAGGATTCTTCGTAGCCCTCCCAAAGAATTGTAGCGCGTTTTGGAATATGTTGATCACATCAGTCATCAGGTGAAAGTTTGTCTGACCAAACTGGTGGAACCATGTACTCTTGCATAAGCCTTGCATTTTCATTAGATTGCAACCACATCATGGTGTACTACTCCCAGATTAGCCTCGATGGTTATTTGATTAGGATTTTCCTCTGCCCTGTCTTCTTTTTTCTATTTTTGGTGTGTTTCCAACTGTTATTTTTTCGAAAGTTGAATGTTCGTTCGATCTCCTGGTTAAATTGACCAAAATTACCGGTTCTAGAACTTCGCATATAATGTCCAAAAAGAGAAGTAAAAAACATTGTCAAATTTTTCTAATTTAATGAATTAAACTAAAAACAAAATAGTAAAATCGAGATTAAAGCTAAAATTAACTCAATTTATCAAAAACAATAGTCCCCGACAACGACGCTAAAAGCTTAATCCTTTGAAAACACGCAAGTGCACGAGATCGTGGTCAATTAATATAGATGAATAAAGTGTCGAACCCACGAGAACTACGTGTTTGATCGAGTTAAAAT
Source organism: Fraxinus xanthoxyloides (assembly GCA_903798325.1). Lineage (NCBI taxonomy): Eukaryota > Viridiplantae > Streptophyta > Magnoliopsida > Lamiales > Oleaceae > Fraxinus > Fraxinus xanthoxyloides. Next base: position 3,070 of record CAIGRL010019993.1, read on the forward strand.
TAATTGCAACTTTAATTGAATAGCAAACAATTTTTGTGATATTTTTATACTAATCCCTAAATTATCAATTAAACTAATGAAAGTAAGTAAATGTGTTTTTCAAATATTTGAGATGCCAATCTAAGGTATCGAATCTCCATTGTTATTTCATTCTTAGTGTAACAACTAAAGTGTCAATTTGAAATCATTTATGTTGGTTAATGTTCATAATTTAACTAAAAATTTCTCTCGATAGCGATCAAATCTATTGCCCTTATGTCATCCTTCTATCTCTCGATGAAAGATGCAAACATGATAAATGTATTAACAAGTGGTAGAACATCTTTTTTTAAAACAATATAAAGTATAGATCTTTATCCTCTATCGAACCTTACATTGTTTATTATAATGTGTTTAAACCATATTGTCTCTCTCGATAATAATAAAACTCAGCAACATTTCAATTGGTAATCAAACAATTGAAAAGAACGATAAAAACAATAATAAATATCCATAAAAAAATATCCATAAATCAAATCAAATTAAGTTAAAATAATTAATTAAGAACTAAAAATATCATAGAAATGTATAAAATAAGCTTAACATATCGAAATTATAAGAAATCATATTTAAGTGAAAATACATAACTCGAATTTTTGATAAGTTGAGAAGATAAAGATGAGTTTTGAAATCTTGAAACTCTTCAATGATTTCTTGATAAATTTCTACTTGTGCCTTCTCTTCTTTGCCCAAAAACCAAGTTTAAATCTTTACTCAATTGAATTCTTGGAAGTCTCGTTCAATTCTCTCACAAAATTATGAATTTTCCTCATTTGATGATAATAATTGATGAATATTGGAGTATGAAATGTATATGAGAGGTCTCTGATATGTATTCTGTTGTTAGGTTTATTTAGGAGTAGAAATTGGTGAAAATCATATTCAAATTGGTTTCCATAAGAGTTCCAATCGAATAAGAAAATTTGCATTTGCTTGTGGATTTTTTGTTTTTGCACAACAGTCAATATTTTGGTCATATTTTTCTCTCTCGATGAGATTGAAGCTATTCAATGCATTGGAAAGCTAGCTCAAAGGGCTACACCTTTTCTATAAATAGATTTTTTCAAATTTGGATGTAAGCTATACCAAAATTGTGTCTCAATATTCGGCTAAAAATTTGGAATATAACTTGTGCGATTGAAAATTGATTTTGATAATATTTTAAATATATTACATTCCTTTTTGAATTCTAATTCTGTCCAATTGTCTACTAAGAATCTTCAAAGTATCTTCTTGTGTCTGAATTAACTATTGAATAATTACAATTTGGTCATCAAACTTTGAATTTTGTCATTTTCATCAATTTTCGTTTCGTTCTTTCAATTCCTTGTTCAACCATTGTGTTTTACCTATATAACAATAATACAATAATTTTATGATATATTTTGTCAGAAAAACTATCAAATATCGATATTTTAGACCTCGAATAAGTGTCTAAATTTTTTATATGATTCTAGGATTTATATATGTGTTTAATGTATCTTAAAGTTCTTGTTCAATACTGCAAGTTGAAAATGCACTCACTCTGCCCATATCTATCACGTTAGAAGCCTATCATAAATGAAATTGTAAACCTCAAAAAATAGGTTGTATTTTTTTTAAGACAACTGTATAATTTCTCAAGTGATTATTTCTATCAAAATTTTCGTATGTGTCAAATCCAATTTTCTGATATTCGAGGGGGAGAGGAAGATATCTCTTTTTGAGATCAACAGTTCATTCAAAAGTCAAAAAGTCCAGAGTCCTCTTTTTAGTTGTACAATGGTCTATTAATATAAGTTGTTGAGGGCATTCGAGTCATTTTATACTTGGCCTTTTCATCATCCCGTTGGAATTCGTTATTAAATTTTCATTTAAAAATAATTGATACTTGTGCTTTTGTGACCATTGTCCACAATCAGCCTGCATATAAGCAAATTAATGCATGGGGAACTAACGTCAAAGTCATTTTGTCAAAATTCATATTGAGCCCCTGTTTATTTACCATTTTTACAAATTCTGATTTTTACAGTAAACAATCTCATCACATATTCACTCAATAAAATATTTCACACACAAATCAATAAAGTTACTTTAAATTTCAACCACACATTCTCCAAAAAATACTATTCATTACATCATTTTGAACTCAATAATGGGTGACAAACACACATTGAGTTGTTTTCCGTTCATGTCAGATGCAGTCTAAGGCCTCTAATCAAGTTTCTAGACAAGTGATAGAATTATGTACATCCATTTGTTCAGGGGGAGCCTCATCGAGTTCTTTTATTCAAGTAGGCATCGGTGGTCAAGGCATTAGTATTGATTTCATGATACATGGCACGCAATGGAACCCTTTTTTTGGCTGATTTGGCATTCATACAGTTGGACATGGTATCCATGTGGAACATAATAACTTCTACATATAATATTAGTCTCCAAAATCCAAATTTCATATTTATATGAATTGAAGATTTTTTTTTAATAATTCTTTGCTTCTAGTACTGCAACCTTTAAAACGTAATGACGCATACATTGCTTAACTTCTCATTATTATCCGAATTATCATACGGAGCATAGATTGGAACATAATAAATTCACTTCTATTGATCTTGCTGTTAAATGCGGCGAGCCAAGCGGGATCGAGTAGATTTGGCTCACAAATCATTCGCAACTTACTAGATTTTTAGTCGAAAAATGCTCTTTCACTCCTAGAAGTATAATGAGGACGTATTTTTATAAGAAAAGTGTAAAAGTAAGAAATTAAAAATTTATAAAAACCTCTTTATTAGGGCTTGGATCCGACTACAATATATAGGCGGAGTTAAAACTATATATGCATGAGTATTTCGTGTACAATTATTTAAAAGAAATAAATGTTGTATAATAATGACTAAAAACTAAAACATAATTACGATCCTACCTTCACATTGTACAATTGCACATTAGAGAAGACGCTAAAAGGACACCTTCGTCTTCTTGAAATCATTGACGGATACAAACATATGTTTCTATTCAAATTATAATATCACCTAGGTTACGCAATGCATCTCAATCTAATATATATATGTAAGTATTGATAAAATAGAGGATAATATAAACAAGTCTCAGACTATACTCGGCAATAGCTAATATTGCTATTGTTGTGCATTCCACCATTGAAGTGTATTGAAGAAGTCAACCCCCTACCAATATTACGTCCCATTTCGGTGATCCAAGCATATTGGTTTCATACATTTCAAACTCAAAAAAAATAAAAATAAAATAAAATAAATCTATTTAGTTTGAACCAGTACAAATTGTACAATTCTATAATTCTTCGTCATAGAGACTACATTTTTTGTATCAAATACAAAATTTAAATTATTTTGAAATAACTGACAACAATGTTCGGTCCTAACACAATTTAAAATGGGGATAGAACATTGCAGCTAGTAGAAAGATAGTTTGAACATAACGAAAATAGTTTTCAATTGCTACGCATATTTGGGATAGCAGAGAATCCTCACCCTCGCACTATAAGAAGGCTAAAGAAAATATTTAACAAAAAAGATATAACGGAATTTGGATTGGAGAAACGGTACTCACATTTGCATAGAAGATGAAATATGTTTTACAAGTTATAAGATAAAGTGCATGTGTTCCATGTATCATCGTCAAAAATAGCGTTGTTTCGAAATTAATTATCAAAAATAGTTATCTAGTCTCTATAACAAATTAGCGTTTCTAGACTATTTTAATTTCATTCAAATTCTATGTGAAAAAAAAAAATTTATTGAATTGAATACCATATATAAATACTATTTTGGGAAATATGAGGAAAACTACGGTTAAAGCGACACTTACGCCTCTATATTTTTTATTTTGCATTTCCTAAATTACCTAAAATAAATTCTACTATATAAGAACCATTTAATCAACGATTGTAAACATTTTAGGAAACAGTCATGTTCAAATACTTTGTCAAAGTGAAAAGAAAAGTTTAACTCCTACATGTCATAAAATAGCATCATTAGCCACCCTTAGGGTCCATTTGATTGGAAGAATGAAATTGGATGAAAAGAAAATAAATTTCAGAGAATTGAATTGTCTAGAACTTGTTTTAATGAGAATTGTCAATTAATTGTGTTTGAATGATATAATTTTCCATCTGAAAAATATTGAAATTTTGGATTTTTTGGTGTTCGTCTCACTTTATTTTCCCTGAAAATTGTCCATTAAAGGGATACAATTTGTTTCCATTGTAAAAAAAAATAATAAAAAAGTTCTCTAGAAAAGTTTTTCCCACCAAATCCATGGAAAAACTTTTTCCTCAAAAACCAAGAAAATGTGGAAAATCAATTCTGTGAAAAATTTAGTCAATCAAATTAGCAAAAAGGTGGAAATGAAATTTAATTTCCATTTTTCATGAAAAATATAGCACAATCAAATATGACCTAAATATTATATTAATCAAATTAAACTTTTTTAAAGAATGTGCAATTATTTTTGAAATATAATGAGTATGTTCAATGTGTTTAACAACATTTAGTTTTTTCACCAAAGTCAAATTGTTATTATCAAGAATAATGCTACTAAAATGTGCATAATGATTACTATCAAGAAAACACATAGCATCGAAAGTTAAAGAAATACTATCTCCATATTTTAGAAAAAAAAAATTTAATTATTCTTTGATCTCGCCGACGTGGTAACCCAATTGACATTTTCGTCAAATCTTTGAAAAAATTTCAAAAAAATTGGACAAACTATCGTCGTTCCATTAAAATGATGATGACCTTGCCATTATTTAAATTGGATAGAATAATGCAAGAAAAAAAGTATAAGCAGTGGTAAAAAAAACTTTCTCCGAAGAAATTAAGAAATCAAGAGATAATAGCTACAAAATTATACTACTAAATAGCTGAGAGCAACATAATAGGATTGTGTGGAAGAGAATGTTGAAAATGAAATTGAATTGTGCTGAAATTTGTTTTCACACAATGCCTATTTTTAGAGTCGACTTCGAAAAAAAACTCAAATTCGAAATTCAAATTTGAATATCATCAATGGCATTCTGCCATTTATCAATGAGTTATATCAATGGTTGTCTGCAATTGATAAATCGACTTGCATAGTCGAAAAAGCCATGTAGGATGTAGTGAAAATAAGCCAGCCTTGCGAAACTAACGGGTCGAGAATGAGCTTAGCACGCAAGCCAACATGTGGACCGCTTACTAGTGAGAGGCTCTCCATGATTGTGAACCAACTTATGTAAGCAACTTCCACAACTGAAACGCTACTCAGCTCATGCCCGCAGCTAATATGGAAAGCGACAACTCGTCCCATTTCTCATCCCTAATTTATTGGAAGGAATCTTAATCTTTAAAATTTTTGAATTCATATGTATTCAGGAGCATTTGTGATGATAGGAATCTGAGTCTTGAAGATTTTAGCTTCATATGCATTTCAAGGCATTTATGTCGAATAGAATCAAGCTTGAAAATTTTGGCTTCATATGTATTTCATGGCATTTATGCCTAGGGAATCCAAAATATGATGTTGGAAGACTATATATTTTGGCTATATATATTTTGATACATTTATGTCGGATAAAATATGATGTTGGAAGACTTTGACTTATTCTGAGACATTTATGGAGGAAATTTGAAGTTTGAAGATTTTGGCTCCATATGTAGTATGAGGCATTATGCTGGAAGGAATTTGAAGCTTAAATACTTTGGCTGCATATGTATTATGAGGCATTTATGTCGGAAGGAATTTGAAGCTTGAAGACACTGACTTCATACCTATTCCTGAGGTATTTATGTCAAAGGAAATCGAAATATGAAGACTTTGTTTTCATATCTATTGTTGACTCCAAAAAATGGACCAATGACGTAACTAACACATAATTAGAAAGTCATGTCTTTGTAAGCTAAATCGCAATACACTCAAATCAAATTACTAATTATATTGATGAATTAATGAAGAGAATGATTCGAAGTGTTTAACCAATTGTAATGTAATTATTTGGTTGATAAAAAGGGGGTCGGCTAAGGTGTAAAACACTAAAAAGTGTGTGTAGCAAGAATATAGGCTTGAGAGTCTAAACTCCCCCCCTCCCCCTCCCCCTAAAAAATGATACGAAGTATCGCTTTTATAGTAGAAAATGATGATTAAGAGTCGTTAGATGGGAGGGCACTTGGCCTCATCCGCACAGTTCAGACCTCTTTGTTATAGCCATCAATCAATCATTCATAGGTCATTTTGTTATTAATGCTGTGATTGTTTGGCAGCCCTAGATCTAATATGTAAGACTAGGTTGATGAGAGAGTATATGGTTCTATCGGTCGTGGAAAGCCAATTGAGTATCGTATATCCAGCATTTAGTCAGGCAAATTTTCGACTGAGGACGGATGTGATCAATATGTTCTAGAATGACTACAATTCTTTGGGAAGGCTACTAAAATCACAATGCTCATATCTCAAGATTTCTGGACATGTGTGTAATAATAGAATATCCAAGGATTTCAAGTGAAGCAATCCGGCTGAGGCATTTTCCTTACACTTTAAAGAGATTGAGCTAGGGAATGGTTGAATGCTTTTCCTCCTCACAGCATCACAAGTTGGAATAGTTTGAGACAAAAACTCTTGAACAAATATTTTCCATCTAAAAACATTGTTAGGTTGAGGGATGAAATCACTACATTCTTTCAGCTCGACTTAGAGTGCTACTTTGAGGCTTGGGAAACGTACAAGGGGTAGGTCCATCAATGTCCACATCATGGGCTGCCAAAATGGCTCCAAGTTCAATATTTCTACATTGGGCTAAATCCAAAAAGTAGAGCTAATGTTGACTCCACATGCAATGGATCTATTACAAAGAGAACAATGAATTAAGTCTATCAGATCATGGAGGATTTAACATTCAATAATGCATTGTTGCCATAGAAAGAACATGGTAAAAGAAGTAGCTGGGATACATGAGGTGGATCCATTGACACCAATCTCAGCGTAGCTGGCAGCTTTAGCTCAGAAAGGAGAGATCCGATCATATCTTGATATTTTTGTTATTTTTATGGAAGTACCTTGATCATCTTGTTTGATTGATGAGCATATTGGAGTGTTCATTGATTTTAATCCTTCCATTTCAAACTTATTGAGTATGTTCATGATGTGCTTTGTTTAACTTCATTAGTTAGGAAAAGATTGACCACTTTATACTTCAGAGGATTCTTCTTATCTAGTTGCAAATTAGCTTCTTCCTCATGTTGATCTTCAACGTCTTTAGGATTTTCCTTGTTTTGATTTTAAATTTTATT
>CAIGRL010020001.1:0-14413 GCA_903798325.1 Fraxinus xanthoxyloides
CACTTTTTCTCTCTTTACTTTGACACGCACATTTTTGTGTGCCTCTATTTCTCCTTCTCTCTGCTCTCACTCATTCAATTACACAGCCAACACATTAAATATATAAAAGTTGTGACTTTGCAAGGACCTCCAACGAGCTGACGTCACAGGAATACTGAGGGCTGAGCAAATTAAAACGCAAGATTAGCAAATGACTTGGATTTATCAAATGCACTTGCATTTCCAAGGATCTCTACATTAATAACTCCACAAATCAAGGCCTTTGAATCATAACATAAAAAAAAATCCCTAATGAAGAACCATCAATTTTGTCCATGAGAGCCACAGTTTTTCCCAAAAGTCCATTGCAGGTCGATGAACAAAATGAACAGAGGGAAAAGAAATTATACCAAATTACCAGTGGAGGAGAACAGTGAATAGAGACAAAGTCACAGGGTGAGAGTCTGAGAGAGACGGACGAGTGAAACTGTGAAGGAAGTGAAGAGTCAAAAAGGGAAGACCTGATGTTTTATTTCTTTCTTTGGATTGGGCTGGGTAGTTCTTGGGCCATTTAGCATAGTAGGTTAAAAAAAAATTGAGCCCAAAAGTTCAGGGTAACTGAGCCCAAAAGTTCAGGCCCACCCTGAACCGTATTGGGCTCCACCCCTGCTCCCAATCATCAACAAAGAAAGTTAATGAGATGACTACGCTAATTCATATTGGATGTTGGTTCGTAAGTTAGTGAAAAAAAATCTTTTAAACATTACGAATCAGATCTCTGCTGGATGATTTAACACGTGTCGTAGTTTTTCAATTAATTCAGATAAGTGTTAAAGTGGATTACTTTGTATGTGAATAAATTTTATTTTTCTTTTCTAGCTTGATAGGTGTTATTTTGTCATCCCTTGTTATTTCTAACATGTGAATACACTTTAGAATTCCATTCATACAGATGACAGAACCCCAAGCACCTCAATAAAAAATTAAGGGATATGCTACGTGTATATAGATATTGATACATAGATATGTCCACATTCTCACAGTGAGGTGTGGATACCTCATACCCCTATATTATCTTGCACAGTGGTGATGGAAGGATTGAAATGATGGTTTTGTCTTTCTAATTTGTTTAAGCACACATTTTTCTCAATGATTTCTGCCATTTTGGAATAGTGATATCTAATTTAAACTATTCATTAGTAAAGTGACAAAATGGTCTATTTGACCTTTCAGATCATGAGGCCCATGGCTTTCTAACGTGAATATGTGTCCAATATTTCGTTTTTCTAAGTTTTCAATAAATCAAGGTTTTGGTACATCAATGATTCTTAACCTTAAAAATATTGTGTGTTGTCTTAATAAGGATTTAGGTCATCCATTAGGTGATAACAAAGTTTAATTCTTTGTAGGATCTAGCTATGAAAATTAATTTCTACACTAGTCCAATTTAATACACATCCTCATGTGCGAGTGTCATTGCTCAAAGATCCACTCTATACAAAAAAGATCATTCTTCCTGATTGGTGGCTACATTATTATTTTTGTTCATACTTGTTAAAGTTGAACGCGCGTTGCACATTTTTCTATACTTTATAAGTGTCGTGAAAGTAATATTTGACCCTATATTTACCTCTTTCTTTTAAATATGAGAAAAATGCAAGTTCCTAAAAATAAATATTATTTATTATACATGCACATAAATAGTGAAATGCATACTTGAATGTGATGATTAGAATTACAACTAAATTTATAAATGACGATGAATGGAAAATACGATACATGAATTAACGTGAATGTTAATTAATTTAGAAATAATATCAAGAAATATATACATGACAATTAATGTTAAATCATTCTTATTAAATAAATATAATTTAATTTCCAACTAAGTGAAATTTGATGTTAATTAGCATTTATGAACATTAATAACAAATTGAATTTTTGAATGTGGAATTCAAATTAATATTAATTAAATGAATGTAATTGTTAATTAATAATAGGAACATGGACATGAAATTTTAATTAATATTAATTAAATAAATGTGAATACTAATTAATTGATAATTGATTATAGTATTTAGTGAAAATTACAGGGACTAAGTGTTTCAAGTTCTCATTTCATAATTAAAAGTTACAAATTTTTATTTTTTTCTAAAAAAAATATCAGATATTATTAAAATTATAAATATTAATAATTAGCTCCCGTTTGGTACAAATTAAAATCCGATTTCAATTTCAAGTTAAAGTCAATAATTAATTTTAATCACACATTTCATCGGATCCACAACTTTTCTACCACACATTCCATCAACTTTTATCAAAATCTACTAAAAAATTGATTTTAATCTACAACAAACATGGACTTATATAATAAAACTAAACTAATTAACATACCCCCATCCACCCTACCCTACCCCACTCTCAAACCTTAAATTTATATTCATCCCCCTCCTCCTTCCTCTCTCTAATCTCATCCTTTCCCCCTCATCCCACACCATTCAAATCTCTCTCGCGACTCTATAGACTCTTCCTCACAAATGGACCACCGTCGTCGGAGAGCAATGTTGTCGACTACTGTCTCTCTACCATATTCACCGTGAGCTACCGATAAAGCCATTTCTTAACTATGAAGGAAGCTACCTTGTCGACATTGAATGCTCAGAGTGCAGTGACCCTTTTCGCTAAGAGTCGTTGCGCTGCAAATCGCGCTTGTAGCATCCCATATGGTGACTATAGTAGTGTAGATCGTGGCTGCAACAACACAAATCGCGGTGGTGATGATTTTTTTATTAGATTGGTGTTGCTGGTTTTCATGTTTTAGTAGTGTTGGAGTTTTAGGGTGGCGGTGGTGATGTTGACGGTTTGATGTGGTGGTGATGTTTGCTGCAATGTTTAAGATGATGATTTTGTTGTCGAAAAGTGGTGGTTCTGGTGACGATGGTTTCAGCGACAATATGACTGGTGACAATGGTGAGGTGATGATCACAAGTATTGGTGGAGGTCACATATGATTTGGTTACAAATCATTCGTGACCAATAAATAGTACATGATCAATGAAATAGATAAATTGTGACCAATAAAGTGTGATAAAAATTTGTTAATTTGTGGCTAATAATTTGATAATTTGTTATCAATTAATTTGATATTTTGTGGTCAATTAATTTGAAATAAGTTGCGACTTATTAAATTTGTTATTTGTGATCAAAGAATAATATGTAACTTATTAATTTGCGACCTATAAAAATTTTAATCGTGAACGAGAAATTATTTGTAATCAATTAATTCAATAATTTGTGACAAAAATGTATGGAATTGTGACCTTATCTTTAATTTTTAAAATATAGTTTTAATTAATAATTTTAGAATAAAATTTTAAAAATATCTAATTTTTGAAATTTTAAACTTTTTATCTTAGTTTTGAAATGAGTTATAGTTAAACTTTTTCCCGTGTATTTATTATAGTTTGTAAATTAAATACATATTGAAAAACGAAAAGTAAAATATTATTAAAATAATTGAATTGTAGTAGGGCGATAATCGCCCAAAAAATGGTTCTCACTTGATGTGATATTTATGCCCTTTTTTGATCCTTTTTTTCCAAAATACATTTTTTTTCTCTTCTTTTCAACTACACATTTTTCAATAAAATAACATTACACACAAATTCAAAACTTTTCCTTATTTTTTAATCACAAATCTCCATCAATCTATTATTCCAAAATACATTCTCAACAAAAAATGAGGATCGTATTATAGATGATTCAATAGTTTGGAGTTTGACTAAGCATGCTCACACATAAAATTACACTGTTACTAGTCACACATTTGTGATAAAAACTTCGACAAATTGATTCCTTCTTTCACAATATGACAATGTCCAAATATTGATTGTGCTTGAAAGGTTATGAATCGATTTACAAGTTCATGCTGTGAACTTGACACATGAACTACTATAGGTAATAAGACAAATTTCAATCAAAGACTCCAGATATTGATACGAGATAGCTCGACTGTGTATTTTAGTGATCAAATTTTCATATAGAACATGTTTTTATAGTAACATCTAGACCTCAATCTATACTCTAATAGTAGTAGTCAAGAATGACCACCACCTGCTAATGCTATTAAATAGAATATCATAGTCGCCCACCTTTGTCTGTTTCCCCCATGCATTTCTATTATAAATACAGATAGCTCTTTAGTGTTTGATCACCAGCATCAAATTCAGCTAGAGCTTATAGTTCCAACTTTCTACATAAATCACTTTGTCGTCGTCTTTCTTCTTCTTCTTCGAAATTCAAAATGGGGCCGACTCTTGTTGAAAATGGTACCAATAGCCAAAAGGAGATTGTTCGTCCAGTCGCAAACTTCTCTCCCAGCTTATGGGGTGAACAGTTTATCAATTTTGCTTTTGATACTGAGGTATCATTGATCCCTTCTTTTTTCCTTTTCTTAAGGATTTTATTTTTTTCATTTCATGAATTGGGATGAGAACTCAAAATTTCTTGAATTTAGTAATATTTTTCAGCCTATAATGTTTGAAAGGTTCTTAACTAGTCTTTGATTTGTTCTCTAGAAGGAGAAAAAAGATTTTTAAATTACAGCTGTCAAAAACAAAGAAAATATTGAACGAAGTAAAAGTATGATGATCTGCATGTGATAGTTTGCTCATGTGAAATCATACAGTTAGCAGAAAACTATGCCAAGGAGATTGAAGGGTTGAAGAGTCAAGTGAGGGGTATGCTGATAACTCGGGAAAAAGGCATGGTGGAGACGATGAACTTGATCGAGACACTTGAGCGTTTGGGCGTTTCCCATCACTTCGAAGATGAGATTGAAGAACTACTAGAGCATTTCTTTAATCTCAACGTAAACTATGCAGATGAAGCCTATGATTTGTACACTGTTGCACTGCATTTTCGCTTATTCAGGCAACATGGCTACCGTATATCTTGTGGTATCTTTGAGAAATTCATAGACGAGAATGGAAAATTCAACGAGACTATTAAGAGAGATGCAAGAGGCATGCTGAGCTTATATGAAGCCGCGTATTTAAGAGTGCATGGAGAAGATACACTAGAAGATGCCCTTGTTTTTACAACAGCTAACCTGAAATCCATGGCACCACATCTAAGCAATGGACGTCTCGAGAAACAAGTAACTCATGCCCTCGTGCAATCCATCCATTTTGGGAACCCGAGAATTGAGGCACGTAAATTTATCTCCATCTACGAAGAAGATGAGTCAAAGAATGAATTACTGCTGAGGTTTGCCAAATTAGATTTCAATGCATTGCAACTGTTGCATAAACAGGAGCTCTATGAAGTCTCAAGGTAACATTGTTATTGTTGAAGCATGCATGGATAACTCTTTCTATATGTGTGTGTAGATAGATGCTAATAAAATTCTTTGAATTTACATTGCAGGTGGTGGAAGGAGTTGGACCTTGTTTCTAAGCTTCCTTACGTTAGAGATAGAGTGGTGGAATGTTTTTTCTGGGCTATGGGTGTTTATCATGGACCTCGATATTCAGTTGCTCGAATCATGCTCACAAAAACCATTGCAATGGCGTCGATAATAGATGATACATATGATGCCGATGGTACAGTTGAAGAATTAAAAATTCTTACAGAGGCCATTCAGAGGTACATATTTCATATTTCTTTCTTTTAACTATTCAACAATAATAATACAAATAATTTCTTAGATTTATTAATTGTATCCATGATCGTAATCAACAAAAGTTCTTGGTTATTCAGATGGGATATTAGCGAAATTGATCGACTTCCAGAATATATCAAACCATTCTATAGTGCTCTTTTGAATCTTTACCAGCAATTTGATGAAGAATTATCCAAAGAAGGAAGATCCCATGCTGTCTATTATGCAAAAGAAGCAGTAAGTTCTACATTTTGTGGTTACTCAAAAACGATTCTAAACCCTTTTTTGGTTGCTGATTATCAATGTTTTTAATACTTAATACGTCCTTGTTAACTTAAAGAAATGTCTATTAATTTTCATGTAGTTGAAAGAACTTGTGAGGGCTTACTCTGTGGAAGCCAAGTGGTTCATTGAAGGATACTTGCCACCATTTTCTGAATATATGAGCAATGCTCTAATCACATGCACCTACTGTTATCATACAACTACATCATTGCTAGGAATGAAATCTGTCACCGAGGAACAATTTGAATGGCTAAGCACTAAACCCAAAATGCTTGTTGCTAGCCTAATAATATGTCGACTCATTGATGATATTGCAACCTACGAGGTTCGATATGTACTCAAAGTTTATTACATACCAATTCCACAAATTATCAACTTTATTTCACTTATCTAATTGTTTTCTCTATTTTTTTCTTATTAATTGAAGATTGAAAAGGAAAGGGGCCAAGTTGTTACAGGCATTGAATCGTACATGAAGGAGAATTGTGTGACCAAAGAAGAAGCCGTGAATAAGTTCTTTGAAATGGCTAATAATGCATGGAAGGATATCAATGAAGAGTGTCTCGTACCAACTTCCTGTTCTAGAGAAATCTTAATGCGAATTCTCAATCTTGAACGCATTATAGATGTCACTTATAAAGGCAATGAAGATGGATACACACGATCACAAAAAGTTCTCAAACCACACATCATTGCTTTGTTTATTGATCCCATCCAGGTCTAAATATTAATTGATTTTAAGTTTGGGACACTGCGCTATCAGCAACTTTAATTGTGTGTGTTTTTTTTCTTTTCATTTATATCTTAATATATGTAGAGAAATATAAAGTAAAATCTCTTACTATGGTGTACAAATTATTCAAGATGTGAGTGTATTATGTTTGCAATACAAGTATTTTTAACGGCATCAAAATATCTCAAGTATGTTTAGTAGAGTACTTAATTTCTGATACTAGGTAGAATAATCAACATTAAAATTGTCAAAATATAGAATAATACTTACTGTCCAGTATTTGGTAGAAAAAATCAACATCAACTTTATATTGTCAAATAATCTTGTTTATTATTAAGCTTGTGGATTCTTCAAGATCCATTCATATTTGGATATTTATCGCTTTGTATAACTCACATTTAATCTCTCTGTAAGTTTTGAAGTTCCATAATAAAATGTTGTCTTGTTAAAAGGCGTAGCCTAATTTCTTATAAGTTTGTATATATTTCATCTTTATTTGACGTGTGATTTATCTCTTAACATATCATTGCAAGATGATAGCTTGTTTGAGCAGATCAATTTTGAAATCTGTGTGCTTATTTTTTAGTCTTAATCGGATCAAATTGTCCGTTGAAACTTAATGAATTCTGATACAATATTAAGATTTGAAGTTCCGTCTTAAAATTAGGTCGATCTTGTTAAATCTTGAAGTTCTTAGTACTTGATAAATCTGTCATATTGAATCATTTTAACCTCATGGTAATTGTGGAAGAGGAGAAGCCGGTGCAATTCTAGTTGAATCCAAGGTTGACCTTATCACTAGTTTAAATTCGCAACCAGGTGTGCGAAAGAAGAAGAGATCATATTACAATCATTGATTAAATGTGAAGCAATAGAAGTAAGATAGGCTTATGTTAGGGATCTTCTATTAAGAGCTTCAGAATGGGTATTCTCAAAGTCATTTTATGGAGATGCTAGCGGTATGATAGATTTAAGGCCTCAAGTCGCAACCCCAGAAAAATCTTTCAGGAGTCGATAAGCTACATTACTCAATACCAAAAAAACGAGGATGTTGGAAGGCCAAGGGGTGTTAATGTTAGATGGGCATCGCTTGTTTTGTGGTTATATGCAGAAAGCACGTTGAGCAACGGTCGCGTCCTTATCAAAGTTCATTCATGGTAAAGTCTCACCATTTATTAGTGCATGCATTATAACTCATGAAGGTCTCAAATTTGCGGTTGATCACAATATAAGTATATTATTTGTAGAATGGAATTGTAGTAATACCGTAAACGTTGAAGATAATTATATCCTCCATATCCATATCGGAATTGGCAATCTACTTCCCAAATATCACGTGCTTCCTTATCTGTCACGAAATCAACGACCTCACTCAAACTCTAGCTAAACCAGCTTAGCGTAGATAAACATTAAGTTATAGCTTTCTTATAAGTTGAGGATCATACGATTGTATGAAACAAAATATTTGTAACGCTATCAATAAAATAAATAAGTCGGGACCGCGGGTCGCCTTATTCGGATAGCTACTTTTGTACTAAACATACCCCTAACTAGATTTTTAAAATGCTTAATTTGACTGTTTAATATTCTGAATAGATATAAATAAAATAGCAAAAAATAATAATGAATCCCACTAAACTTAATATTAATGAAATCATAATTATGAATATTAATTGAAATTAATGTTTCAAAATTTCACTAAATTTATATTATAATATAAATTGAAGGCTAAGCAAGCATCTTTGCGATTTAAAACAAGAATTAAAATTAAAATATTAACAGAGAAATCCAGATTACAGTCTATGGAAATATATATAAATACTTCATGGTTTGCCGACGGATGAATATTCATTAAAGCATCCCTTGTACAGATGTTCTGGATTTTGCCTTCGTTAAGAAGATAAGCTGAAATTGAAGGTATTTTTTACAGCGTCTAAGAGGGAGAGAAGATGAAGATCACGGCTTTGCTGGTTTTAAAATGCAATCAGGAGGGTTCTGATCCGGTGATATTAGTGAATGCATCGGATGTGAGCCGGTTTGGGTTCTTCCAGAGGCCCAGCGTCAAAGAGTTTATTGTCTTCGTGGGTCGGACGGTGGCGAAACGGACCCCACCTGGACAACGCCAGTCCGTGCAGCACGAAGGTCTGAAACTCTTTGGTTTTGATTCTTTTAGTAGTTTTCAAATTAGTGGATTGTTTTTACTAATTGAATTATGAATTGTTGTATTGATTGTTTACTGATCTCTTGATGGGTTGGGGATTTTGTGCATCACGCCTCATGTGGTGAAGGGTTTGTGACTTGAATTTGAGGTTTTTGTATGTTAGATTGGTGATTTGGGCAAATTAGTTTGGGGTGTTTCCAGGTTTTTGGTGTTTTAGGGAAGGAATTTTGAGATATGTTTATAAATTGTTTTATTGACTTTCATGGGTTTAATATTTATGAGGCAATTTTTCAGTTGGTCAATTATGTTTCAAGAGGTTCCATGTTGAAGAAGATTAGGTTCAGGGAATTAATGGAAAAAAATAAAAAATGAAATGATGTCAATGTAGGAGAAGAAATACCGCCTAGGGGCTTCTATTGGAATATAAAAAGAAGTGAGTATATTAAGGAATATTTGCCTTATATTATATGATCTGAGTCTGACTGCTGATATAAATTGGCTGGAAGATCAGATTTGGTTCGATCTGACAAGAAGTTGGTCAATGATAAACTGTGTGGATGACTGGATGCCTTGAAATTGATTTCAATGTGATCTGCAAGGATTTAACGGAGACTTTAAATTCTCTTGTGTGTTAAATGGATTTAGAAAATGATGCTGAAGAAGACCATAATTTGGTGATATTATTGTTTAGAAGTTTAGATTTTTGTTGATTTTCAATGTAAGGTTTGATAATGTCTTGACGGTAAGGGAAGCTTCTGTAGTTCAATTTGATACAGGTGATTAAATCATATTTGTGAACTTTTGGGAATATTCAAGTTGGAAGTTCTTGTGAGCTATCGGGACCCTTGGGTTTTAATCAATTATCCTTGGTTAAATTTGGTATGTTTGAATTGAAGTGAAAGCATAACATGATAAACGGTTTAAATTTTGTCAATGTATACTACATGTGGTACTTAAACTACTAGTGTCAAATGTACTCCTTGATAAACCTTTTATCATGTTTCGACAATTGGTGTTCAGACTGTTCGACCTTGCTTGTTAATAATATGATCTTGTCTCAGAATGTCGGTTATCGTACTCAGGCTCTCTCTTGGTTGGTGACACAAGATCTAGACTTCATACTCCATTGCTTTGCAGTTGAAGCCTGCCCTAGAAGTGGATAATGCATCTTAGCTCTGAGGGATTTTAACTGTGTGGAGACTAATGCTTCCCTGAAAAGATATAAAATCTAAGTATCATCCCCATGATCGATCAATGGTAATCCTTATCCTCTGTTACCTGTGCAAACATATTTGCCACAAGCCTAGCTACCTACCCAAAACCTACAGATTCAAAGTTGGAGACCAAAAATAAAACCATTCCTATACCATATACTAAGTTAACCAACTTACCAAGCCATTTCTTCACAATTTGATTTTTTAACTTCGATACGTAGCTGACTTAGGCTATTAAGACATATTTCTAAGCTGAACTAAACAGGACTACACAAGATTACACAAAAGAGATTAATGTCCAACCAGAGTGTACTGGACGTACCATTGCTGATTACACATTGATATTAAGAAAAACGTGCATAAAATTATTAAACTCAGTTGAAAGTTGGTTCATATGTATCTAGCCAGAGGTAGTATAGGTTAAAGTATCACAAAAATAAAACAGGTGAAAAATGACAGTGAACTTATTAAATATTGTGATAATAATTTTTTGTTCTCTATTTACATATTCTTCCTCATGACTTTTCTTGCATTTTGGTCTTGTAAACAAATATGTTGCAATGTGAAGTTAAAATGGACTTAAATGAGAAAATTCCAAATAATGAAGTTTCTATATCTGTATCATTAGTTTAGCATTGAAGTTCACATCATTGTGTATACTTCCTTCTCTTACTTAAGTGTGGGGGTACAATAAGAAAGTTTTAATTTCATTGAAGATTGAGGAATGTGTAAAATTGAAGAGGAAGAAGAGGAATCAGGCAACAGTTCTTTAGTGGTATAACAATTGTACTCAACTTACAACTTACATTTAATCGCAATTTGTACCTATAATGTTTATTTTGGAGAGAGAATGTTAAACAATGGTATTCCTCTTTAATAACAAAATATGTAGAGATCAATTGAAGTGATATCTAAAACATGAATTGCATAAACTTCTGTATGGCCTCTCATTTAGGTCATTATTTCTCATGTGAATAAGTGGCTTAAATAGCGTTCTGTAAATTAATTGATTTGATCAGATGGATTATCATGCCCCCTAATTAGATAATGAAGGTGGAGATTTCATATGAATGATTAAGGATATGACCAAGATTTTATATTATTAAAGCACGTTGAAAAAGCTAATAATTATGCTTGGGGAGATATATGTAAAAAATATACTAGGAAAGCAGATAATAGAAGGTTCGTAGAGCTTGCTTTCGAGCTCTTACTTTGTCTATCTACAGAAAATCGAGAAGGTTCTATTCGGCAATATTTATAAAGACTTCAATCTATTGTACTCTATAACTTATTAGCAGATAATTCAGCTTAGTACACATGACAGAGAAAAAAGTAAATCTACTAGATTTCAGCATGAAATAAATATATGAGTTAATGCCAATATTTTAATTTTTAAGTTTGTGATTCGTTAAAAGGAAATAATTTATTTATTTATTTTTTTTTTTTTTTATGTTTATTAGTAATTTTCGGGGAGCAGAGAGGAGTTTGAAGTTGCGAAGCCTTTCTAGTATTCCTGCAAAAAAACCTTTTTGATGATCTATAACACATACTATTATAGTACTACTTGTCATGAGTTGGGTTTATGAGTCTCACCACTTCGAATGCCTTAAAAAATTGTGTTATCCAATATGTAATGCTACTCCAATAAGTTGGTTCACGCTGGAAGCACTTCCCATAAAGATACGAAGGTCCATTTGATATGACTTTTGCTTTTGTTTTTTCTTCTCGGAGAAGAGCTTTTGGAAGCTACCTTAATTTTTGTTTGGAAACTAATTTTAAAAGAGCTTCCTATTCTGAAAATATTTTTAGAGGAAACTACATTGAACTAGCTTCCTCTAAAAACTCGAAGAAGTACTTTCATGAAATTAGCCAAACGAATCGCAAAGCAGCTTTTGAGTATCAAAAACTCCTTTTGACTTTCCAAAAGTTATGCCAAATGGGCTCAAAATAAGTTAGAATGCTAATCAAATTGATTTTTCAAATTTTTTCAAGAATACAATTTACTAATGTATGTCTATCGTCTTAAAATATGGAGAAAGTATGACTCGAACAATCTGGCAAAATGCTGCGTTTGCCGTGGTGACTCTGTTGTTGAGGGTGGGGTGTGAGGGTCAAGGTGTTAGGCTCCCCTTGAAACTTAAACTGATCATGGGAAAGCTAATTGCTTGAAAGGTTTTGTCTTTACTGTCACATTTCTCTACGACATAAGTATATATATTTGTATGTTATTTAGGCATCTCAAATATTGATAATTATTTTATAATTATCTTGCATGATAGAGTACAAGGTCCATTCATACAATCAGAATGGGTTGTGTGCATTGGGTTTTATGGATGACCACTACCCAGTTCGAAGTGCATTTTCATTGCTCAACCGGGTAGTTTCTTTTTTCCAAAATTCTAATTTTCCGGGGACGATATGTGCAGATTATTGATTTGGGAATTTATATTGCTAATGTTTACCAGGTCCTCGATGAATACCGGAAGAATTTTGGCGATTCCTGGAAAATTGTGCAAGCTGATAAAGTTGAACCATGGCCCTATTTAAATGAAGCACTTAATAAGTTTCAGGTATTTGAATTCTTTTGTGTTGTATTGAGCTAGAAAATGAAGGCATGGTAAGTTAAAGCTAATAGGTGCCAGATATATGAAGGCATTGTAAATTGAAGATGATAGGTGCCAGATGGTATTTGTCTAACATCTGGAGTAGGTGTCTATGTCCATTTATTAATTTTGCCCCTGATTTTGTAGGATCCTGCTGAGGCTGATAAGCTGTTAAAAATCCAGAGGGAGTTGGATGAAACCAAAATTATTCTTGTGAGTATTCTATTCCATTATGCTTAAAAATTAAAATATTAGCTCTTTTAGGTCATTTTGACTATAATTCTTGCCTACATATTACTCGACCCTGTTTGGAAACAATGGAAAAGTATGAATTAGTGATCTTTCCAATTCCTTGTTTAATTGGGCGAAGAGAGAATTAGATAAGATTTCTTTCGTGTCTAAAAAAAAATCGTTTTGAAATGATTGTCTTGGACTTTGTTTGAACTGAGTATATGAAATATCTGGTTCTCACCAAGTTACTGATAATATTTAAATATCGTTTGGATTTACTGACTGAATGATTTTGACAAAACTATTTGCTAGAAGTGAATATGACTATGATGCAAATTGTTTTTTGGAATGGCTGTTTTTCTTATCATGATGCTAAAATGTTGGTAAGTACCATAATGCACTGCTTGATATTTATGTAAAGGAGCTCTATTTAGGAGAATCAATGGTACTCTGCTCATATTAGTATGGTATAATACTATGTATCATGTCTCTGTTGTATCTTTTGTAATATCAGTAGATGATATGCTAATCCAGAGCTTTGTTTTTTCATGTTTTGAAAGAATTGAACAATGGTTTAGTGTTTTCAAATATTTGAACAATGAAAATAGATGGTGAGTGGAGGTGATGAATCAAAAAAGGAAATCTTTATTAGTTCTATGTCCTATTCTTTATAAAGAGAATGAATCTTTTTCTCGAAGCAATTGTTTGCTTCTGGCAAAGCTTCTAGAAGGCCAACCACTAAATAAAGGCTATTGTTCGAATTTAGCAAACTAAAACAGAACAGAAGTCACACATTCTCAGATAAAGTTCAAATTAATTTAGTTGTTCTGTATGAGAACTGTTGGATAAGATTTTACCATGACTGCAGTTTAGGGAGTATGTGGAAGTGAAAGCCTGTAGGGTCCATAATTGTCATAATTGGATACAAGGGCTTCTTGTGTTGGACTCTGTACTATTGATATGGACCATGAATACGTTAGGGGCCTTACAAGTTGGGATCAGAATGCATGAGAACGGATTCAGGTATTGCTGAGTTTGATTGAGCCCTAACATGAAATTATCTGAGTTGATGATAGCTTTCAATTTCCTCTGTTAGACTTGCAAAATCTCTTGCAATAGCTAAGCCAAGACGATAGAAGTGCAATTTTTTATGTCAACNACATTCTCAGATAAAGTTCAAATTAATTTAGTTGTTCTGTATGAGAACTGTTGGATAAGATTTTACCATGACTGCAGTTTAGGGAGTATGTGGAAGTGAAAGCCTGTAGGGTCCATAATTGTCATAATTGGATACAAGGGCTTCTTGTGTTGGACTCTGTACTATTGATATGGACCATGAATACGTTAGGGGCCTTACAAGTTGGGATCAGAATGCATGAGAACGGATTCAGGTATTGCTGAGTTTGATTGAGCCCTAACATGAAATTATCTGAGTTGATGATAGCTTTCAATTTCCTCTGTTAGACTTGCAAAATCTCTTGCAATAGCTAAGCCAAGACGATAGAAGTGCAATTTTTTATGTCAACTAGGGACCCCAGAAGCTGG
>CAIGRL010020027.1:0-10077 GCA_903798325.1 Fraxinus xanthoxyloides
TTGGTAATTATCAAAATTAAATATTTTATTTTATCAAATTAGCAAATTAAATTTATATAATTAGATAAATAAATCTAATTTGATAATTATCAAAATAAATGTTACATAAATAATAATATAATTAAATGGTACGTAATTGTATAAAATTTATATAATTAAAGAAATAGTTTTAATTGGGTAATTATCAAAATGAAATATTTTATTTTATCAAATTAGAAAATTAAATTTGTATAATTAAATAAATAAATTTAATTCGATAATTATCAAAATTTAAATATTATATAAATAATAATATAATTAAATTTTATGTAATTGTATAAAAATTATAATTAATGAAATAATTTTAATTTGATAATTACCAAAATTAAATATTAAATAAGTAATTATATAATTAAAAGTTACGCAATTGAATAAAATTTATATAATTAAATCGAAATATTCTATTTTAACAAATTACGCTAAAATGATTATCCAAATATTGTTCATTTAACAACAATATCATTATATACTCGGCTAATTATCATCTAGTGGAATCTGACTCGTACAAGTTTGACGAGTATGGTTGACTGCTCTACATCGCCGCATCGATGTGGTAGGGAAACTCTCCAGTATATGGTATTCTAGAAGTTCGTTGACGCCCAAGGTCATGCAGTTCAACTACCGGTGGCGACAAACTATTAAGTGAGAGAATACGGTCAGGAACTTTCCCATTGGATTCGTTCGGTAGAGAAAATATAGTCTCAGCATATGCAGCTCTCTAATAATCAGCCATATAATAATGAGAGTACAATGTTTTCGCTGCAAAGCCTCAGTCAATAACTACCGCGACTGCATGTTCGCGTGGAAAACTCTCCAACTGAAATCGAGTACAAGTGCATGCGTTGTTAGTCAGGTGCACCATGTATGCCACATGACATGCACATCGTACGGAGAAGAGCAACTCGTTTAGCAATTTCATAATCAACTTCCTCGCAACTTATGCTGCCTTTAACAGTTTATCTTCTTGAGCCAGGGCTATCCAGATCGAGCAGTTCTGCCATTCCGCACGTTGGTCATGAAACTACTGCTGTATCTTGGTACGGATGTTCTCAATTATTGCAAGAATTGACAACTCTCGATCCTTCTTGAACAATGCATTCAAAGATTTCACGTTGTTTGACGTCATCAAGTTGTACCGATGTTCTAGAAAATGTGATCGCGCCCAATGTTTTATCCCCATTTTTGTAAGAAAATCCCATATCGGCAACGAAGTTCCCATCTTGACCATAAACTTATTATATTCCTCAACACTGTAAGCTTTGACCGTCCTCCTGAACAATGAAACGATGCCTTGGCCCTGATATCTAGTCTTCAGATTGCCCTGTATATAGTACATGCAGTACCCATGATGTGCCTCGGGGAAANCTTCTTGAACAATGCATTCAAAGATTTCACGTTGTTTGACGTCATCAAGTTGTACCGATGTTCTAGAAAATGTGATCGCGCCCAATGTTTTATCCCCATTTTTGTAAGAAAATCCCATATCGGCAACGAAGTTCCCATCTTGACCATAAACTTATTATATTCCTCAACACTGTAAGCTTTGACCGTCCTCCTGAACAATGAAACGATGCCTTGGCCCTGATATCTAGTCTTCAGATTGCCCTGTATATAGTACATGCAGTACCCATGATGTGCCTCGGGGAAAATTTCAGCCACAGCATTTATTAGAGACTGACCCCGATCAATTACGAAGGAAGATCCTCGACTTCCCCGATCACTTTCCTAATCTTCGTAAAGAACCAATGCATTAACATATCATTCTCGCTGTCGACTACGCCGAATGCAAGTAGGTAAATTTGTATGTTGGGATCCTGACATGCAGAAATAATCAGCTTGCCCCCGTGTCTCGATTTCAGAGTTATACCGTCGACCAAAATTATAGGTCGCATCACATTTTTAAATCCTCTAATGTATTGTCCAAAAACCATGAATAAATACTTAAAGCAATTATTGCCCTCCGTCTCAATGAAAAAAGTGGAACCGTGATTAGTTGTCCCCAAATTATGTCAGTATTTGACCAATTTAGTATAACTCTCCTCGATCGAGCTCATTAAATCCTCCAACGCGTATTCTTTGGCCTTTAGGCTTTCGGTAGCTCATGACGACTCTGTGCTTTCGCCGGACGTTGTTAATGATGTCTGAAGGTCTGTAAATCGTCTGTGGGTCATAATACTCGCGCATTATCTGTCGACCAATAAACCCTGATCGAGCTTGCATGTGATCGTTTTGACGAATCCCCAATTCGCAAGTATGTTTCCGTGTATATTCGCGAACTACAAAATTCACATTTGTATCCATCTTAATCGCTCGCAACCGCCAAAGGCAACTATCGTTGACGCAAACAAGTGTCAACAAGGATTTGTTTAATTTCTTTACCTTGAAATCAAAGTTGAGTTTCAATACCAGCAGGTACACAGCTTCTTGCAAATCTTTCTTTATTTCAAACAGTTGCTCTACATGCAGATCTTCATCATCGGGAACCACACGTGAAGAATTAGATGAAGGTACACTCGTTTCAGCCCCTGAGCTCCCACACAGATAATGTCTCTGACAGGATAAAACAATTAAATCATTATTTGTAAATTCATTTACATTCTCGTTTTCCTGAACTGCCGATTAAATTATGTGCGTCACAATGATGTCACGATGAAGAACAATTGCCCTCTGGAATATTAGCGTCATCCTCACGAACTATCTCTATCGTATCCCAAAAATCTTTTGCATTATCATCAGGTCCATCCGAATGTTCATTTCTACCTTTCGCGTCGTTCTTCCTCACTAAAGTCACGAAAATCTGTGTCGCTTGCATTTTGTTCAACTCAAACAGATAATTTACTTCAATATTAGATGTAACCTTTAAAGGTGGAATTGTTATCTCAGTACCATATTGTATCGAGATGAATCGACGTTTAGCTAGTTTTGTATATCATGGCACAGTTCCTCGTACGATGTAGTCTCTGTTATATGTGTTGTCAAACTACCTTTTATGTTATTTGTCTATTTTCATACACATCGATTATTTTTATCCAATTTAAAATCACCAAAATAATAAATCAGGAGTATAATCCTCATCTCTGTGCAAATCCTCATCTCTGTGCATGGAAAAACAGGATTTGTAAACATTTATTTAAAAATTCTGCTTATAGTGGGAAAAGAAACTTATTAAAAACAAAACAGAATTGTTAACGGCCGAAAAATTTGGCTGTTAACAGCCGATCGATTGTTTTTTCATAACAGCCGTTAAGGCGAACCAATCAAAAAATAATGCAGATGGATTTTTTTCCCCGTTCATGCTTATGCTTAAAAAAATTATACATCAGCTAAAAAAATTCTATCTGTTACATATGTTGAATCTTAATTTATCAAGTAAAAAAGTATACACATACAATAGATATTTAGATAATAAACCAAATTTCGAATATAGCTGACAACTTTCCAGAGATATCCAATGGGATTAACAATTAGACTTGTTGATCTTAACATTAATTTATTTTTATTAAACTTATTATTCGAGAGTTCAATATTGAATATTGTTTTCTTGTTTGACAATCATTATTTCAAAATTTTTTATTCTATATTTTTATTTTCAATCACACATTCGAACAATAAAATATTTTGCACCTAAATCTAAATTTTTCCCTTATTTTTAACTACACATTTTTCGAAAATTCACCATTCAAAACATTATTTTGGTCAAATAGTTATTGCTGATTATTAATAAACTACACCTATTTTGACAAAGTGTAGACTAGGGCTAGCTTGACCGTCAGTACTTGAACAATAATGGCATGTTTGATGCACCATGTTTTCCATGGAATATGAAAAAAAAAAAAACTTCCATTTTCCACATTTTTCATTGTTTGAAGGCACAAATTTTCCAAGCAATTCATTTTCCACTTCCATGGCTCACGCACCCCTCCCATGATTTCAAGGAAATTGTTTTCTTTTGTGTTGGTTGGTTTTTTATTTCTAGTTTTTTTTAATGTTTTTCTAATTTTTTTTTTGACAATTGGAAATTTTTTTTGGACACAATGGTAAAACTTTTTATCACTTTTGTTGACAATTTTCATGCAAAACAAAGTCAAACGAATGATATTCAGTATGATATTTTATTTTTTATTTTTTATTTTTTGGCAAGTGGAACAAATTCCTAAACCCAATGGTAGAAAAATATCACTATAATGTACAATTTCTATGAAAAATAAAGCTAAACAGACATCAAACTTCAATATTTTTCAAGTGAAAAATTATGTCAATCAAATACAATTAATTACAATTCCTATTAAAACAAATTTTAGACAATTCAATTCCTAGTGAAACATTTTCTTTCCACCTATTTTTCATATTTGCAATCAAACGGACTCTAAAAGTATATTGAAGGTGGTATATAAATTAGGGAAAAATGCTTCATGTACAGAAGCAAAACCAACATAAACTTTACAGAACACACAAAACATGTGGGTCCCGCACATTTTTTTCTTTTTTAAATACACGGTGAGCCCCACCCACTGTGAGTATCCGTATGTTTTTTGTGAAAAAAATTCTGTACAAATGAAATAATTGTAAATTAGGTGCCATATTTATGCACAATTACAAAAATCCCGGGTCATTGTCCATGGCGAGCCCCTGTTTAGTATAGATTAAAATCAAGTTTTAATTTAAATTAAAGTCAATAATTAATTTAATCACACATTCCATGATATTCACAACTTTTCAATCACACATTTCATCAACTTTTATCAAAAAGTATTAAAAATTTTCTCTTAATTCACAAACCCGGGCTTAATTGACATTTTTTTTTCTCATAATCTGTTTTAAAAGTTAAGATTAGTTTAATCTCAAATCCAAAAGGTATCCGCTCACCTATATAGTTGATGTTATAATTCAAATCACCAAAACAAACAAATGGAAATAAGTTTGCACTACACGAGTATTTGATTTTATTTTTTTTATTCCTCCAAAATCTTCGTAACTTTTTTCTTATTTTTAACTACTCTCGAAAAAAAAAAAAAAAAAAAAAAAATTAAATTACAAAAAAAAAAAAAAAAAAAAAAAAAAAATCACTTCAATTACAAAAAATACGTTACCGCTTTTCCACTTGTTTTACATATCTTGATTTCAACATGCTCATCATTCACAATTAGTTTGTACGTAATAAAGATAACTAATCATTGTTACTTTAGATATAAGACACATTCTTTCTAACAAACCAAACTATTAAGATGGTTTTTTTTCAAAATGATTATAATGAAATTGAACTTTAAGGAAGCAACACATATTAAATTTCCTTAAAATACCTTAGTAACAACATCTCAGAAAATAAAATATAAATGTACAAAATTAAAACATAAATCTGCCACGTAATAATAAATAGAAAAAGTTAAGACAATACTCTTCAACATTTCACACGGTGTCATAATAGTGAATGTTTGAATCCCCAACGTATCTAAAATTCGAATTTGGTTTTCATGTGATAGAAACTGACAAGAATGTTAAAATCGTATGCGTTTTTCACTTGAATTGCACATAAATTTTAAGTGATTTGATTATTTTGCTCTTTAATTGAAGTCACGTGAGATTTTATCATTCTCATCAATGATTTTATGCATATGAAATTTCAAATTTATGGACTTAAATATATTAGTCACCTCCAACACACATCATTAGGAGTCCGTTTGGCGAAACTGAGAAATTAGATTGAGTTTTTGAGAATAAAATATTTTATTTGAACTCGTTTGACTAATTCTATAAAAGTAATTCTTCTAATTAGGAGGACATTAGAGGAAGATGGTTTAACTTGATTTTCTTTAAAATCACTTTCAAAATGAAGAACTCTTTTTCGAAATTAATTTTCAATCAAAAAATTAAGTTATCTTCTTTATAAAATCTTAAGTAAAGTAAAACGGACCCTGAAATCGAAAAGTTAGACCCTTTTTTCCTAAAAAAAAAATAAATATTTCGTTCCTCGACAAAAGCAAGAAAAAAAACACAACGTCTTAGCCTTACTCCCCAGCAAACATTCACGGTCCTCCATAGAATATAACGGTCGTCTCATTTAAAAAAAAAAAAAAACAACTATTTAAACCACATTTCGCCCAGCCAATTCCCCCCAAACTCTTCATTTTTCTAAATCCATTCATTCTTCACAAAAGATAAAAAGGGTAAGATTTCAATGTTGAAGCTTATACAGAAACGTTTTTCAAGAATAATATCCCCATTTTCACTGCACCATCACAATGGGTTTACTCTTGGGAGTCTATCGTACAAAAAGCTTCCCGGCCAGCTACTTCAGATTTCTATTCTCAAATTGGATGGCTCTTCTTTTAGTAAATTAATCTGACCCATAACTTTTTTTTTAAGAATTTCTTGTCTCTATAAGTGATTATTTTGGTGTTTTTGCTTATATAATCAGATGGTGATTTTATTGTATTTTACAGGTGTTCGTGTATCAAAGAATGCTACTGTGGGTAGTCTGGAATTTGCAGTTGAGGAAGTTTATGATTTTTTACCTGAGGACGAAGGCAATATTTTATGGTATGAGAATATACATAATTTCTTGCTTTTTTTTGGATGTTTTAATCCAAATTTGTCTGTTTTGTTAATTTAATCATAGAATTTACCGTGTGATTATGGGTGCGAAGCATGCAAAAGTAGTGATGATGCTTATTTAAAGACTAAAATCATATTCCTTGATCCGATCTTAAGAAAAAAGGGGCTAAAAATCCTAATGGTCATTGTATTTATTCCTCCTATTTGTAGCTACATTTGAAAAACTCCCACCAGTCGCATTATTTTCGAGGTGGTTTAAAATTAACGATTCTACATGCCATTTCAATGGAATCGTTAATTTTCAAAATGAAGGAAGCGGATTGACAAGTGGAAATAACTTTGAAAGTACAGTGATTGTTCTGAACATGCCATTGAGATTTTTAACCCAAGAAAAATTGTATCCATGTACAAAATAATGTATTAGGTCGAACGTTTTCAGAAAGTTTAGGCCATCAAAAGACACGGATATCAACATTTTCGAAAAATTATTTTAGGCTGAACAATCTTTTTGATGCATAATAATGTGAATTATCTTATATGTTCTATGAATATACAATGTGTTTGTTTCCCCCCTACCAAACGTGTCTTCAGTGTATATATGCTCGAGTGTGATCCCATTCAAGACAATGGCAAAAATAAACTTAATAGTGAGATTTTTAATGGGAATCGAATTGAATGAATAGGTCACTTATTTGGAGCCACTTCTGTTTGTGCTACAAGGGTCAAAAGCTAATCAATGAGAAAGCTTGCCTTCAAAGTTATGGGATCAAAGATGGTGACGAGGTTAGTTTCATGTTCTACCATTCTCTCATCTGATTCAAGATGGAAGTAAGATCTAAGACGGCCAATTTTATTTATTTATTTTTTGCTTCAGTATTTGAGAATCGGTTTTCATGTTACCCAATTTTCTAAGCTCTTAGCCTTGTTTGGCTATTATATATAAATTGTTTATAGGTCAATCCTTATTTCGTGGGACCCTCAAGTACTACTTACTTATTCACTACTTTCTTTCAAAAGTGAGCCCCCACCAATTTTTTATCACAAGAGAAAGATAACAAAAAGCTTAAATCAGTTTTTAGGTCAAAATCACTTTTTATCCACATTTCGTGGGACCCACAAGTACTTTAGAGACATAAGCAAGATACATATTTGTGGACTGAATGTAGTGAAAAAAGCAAGCAGAACATCACCCCCATTTTTTCTTTCTTGTGTTGATTACATTGTAGCTGCATTTATGCTCATTTATCTCCCGAGCAGTATGAAATATGCATAAATCACTGTCAGTAAACTTTGCAATGAGATTACTCTAGCGAGTCCTGATGCTAACTGAGGATAAGTCAATGGCTGTATAATCTTTGGCTTACTGAAGATACGTTTCATTAGCATATCGTCATTACTGAGCCGGTTAAATTTGGTACTGATACATCCTTCCTTATTAATCTCCTTGAACGAAAACCCAAAGAATTAGGAACTATAAAGTTACTGAGCACTTAGTAATACTTAAGCTTCAGAGGGAATGAATTGAATTTGCCATTGAACATCATTTATTACATTTTTTTTTCGTAATTCTGCTTTCATATACTAATGCGGTCTTTTTGTCTCATTTGTTTCTAACTGTAGTTGACACATCTTCAGCTGAATTCTAACTTGTTGAATGTAGTCTGCACTGATAAACAGATATTTTCTCCAAGGCAAATTTCATAGATGCTATTCTGAGGCTTATGTGAAAACACACCCACACACACATATATATCCTAATTTCTCAGTTATTCATAGGATTTCATTATTTGATTGCTGTTTCTTTGACAATACAGCTTCGTTTTAGCCGGCATATGAGGATTGACCACAAACCTGCTCGACAGCAATCTGAAAATCACTTTGTTGTATCCGAACAGCACTCACTGTAAGATTCAATACATGTCTGAATATTACGAGCAATTAACTTGCTTTGGTATGCCATTTCATTAAGTTATGCGTCTTGAAGTATAAGCTCTTCATGCTACGACTTTAGCAGTCGTGCTTATACTCTTTTATAATTAAAATGAAGTTAAAAGCATTTGTTAACAGATCAAATGCTTGTGATGCAAGAGCTGATGATCATGTTAGCATTGAAGATCAAGAAAGCGACTGGAAGTACTTCAACTGTGAACAAGACTTGGTCTTTCCTCGAGAAAAATTCAGTTTAGCCCACATTTTGAAACACTGGCTATCACGTTCGAAATCGCATGGTTTGAGAAAACGTAGAGGGTACACATTGTTATAGACGATTATGCTTTGGAAGTAAGCAACAAAATTGGTTGAGGTAGCTCGTTTTAGCCTGTGAGTATAGTTGACCACGTATGTTAGAATCTTGTGGTTGCAGTTTCGAAGGTAGAACTCAAATATGCATGTTCGATTATTTGACTTGGTGAATATGAAGAAATGAAATTTGTTCATCTTCTTCCTAAATGGAACTATGCTGCATATTTGGAAATCGATTTTTCACCACATTATTATCTTTTTTACATGAATTCCTTTTAGCTTTTTACCCTTGTTGGCAAACTCAGTTTTTCTTGTATAAAAGTGCTAATATAGAATAGAGAGCAACAAGAAGAATTATGGCACTAGGAACAACTTGAAAAACACAATTTAATGGGATAACTTTTGCTTTTCTCAGAAGAGCTTGATTTTGATCAGATAAAGCATTTTCAAAAAAATTATTCTTAAAAGCAGGTTCTTAATCTAAGAATTAAATTTTAGCTTTTCAAAAACCAGGTATCTTACTTTTTTTGGAATAAAAATTAACATTTTCGAAGTGCATTTTACGAGTTCAAATGTGATTTGCTTATGTGGAGAGCCAACATTACTCTTAAACAATAAAAACTTGTCATATAAGTCGTGTTGTGGTCCATATAACACGTTGGCCTAATTGATACAAAAAAGAACTTTAATGACCGAGTTAAAACAAAATGAACACAATGACTAATAATGTTTTCTTTTTGCTGCTATGCCATAATATTTCTATGCGATTCACGTAGGATTTTTTACTAATTCAAGAAGTGGAGAAGAAGATGATAAATTCACTATGACGAAGAAATTGAAATAGTATAAATTTAGATGATTAAAATGAAATATAATTTAAAGTTGAGTGACCTTTTGATGAAAATGAAACTTAGCCACTATTTGATAGAGATTTTTTTTGAGAACATATTTTGTGAAAATTGTTTTTTCTTTTTTAATGAAGTTAAAAATTTAAAAAAAGTTATGAATTCAAGTATAAAAAGTATTTTATTGAAAGAGGGTATGATAGAAAATATAAGTGCAGAAAAGATGAAATTCAGAAAATGGAGACAATTAGGTGCTTAATGTCGATGCAATGCACTATGTATGTATTTAGGGAAATACATATAAATAGCCTAAATTTAAAGCCATATTTCAAAAATAGCCTTTGACTATTTTAAAATTTTAAATTTCCTAAAATATACTCAATATAAAAAATTGTCAAGC
>CAIGRL010020091.1:0-13022 GCA_903798325.1 Fraxinus xanthoxyloides
AAAAAATAAAATTTGAGAAAAGGACATTAGAAAGAGATTGAAATTAAAAAGAAACATAAACAATTACGACTTTACGTTTCACAATTAATGTAAAATTATTTTTGATATTTAAAATTTATCGACCATATATCTATAATGGACACACTTCATCATTTACAACAAATTTTAAATCGCTTAAAATGCATATTTGTAACCTAAAATAATGAATCGAACGTAAAAAAGAAAAAAAATTGTTATTTAGATGACTTAGTTGAGTCGAGCCGAGCAAAAAAACAGTCGGTTAGGCTCTCAAACATAAAGAAAATTTGCACAGTTAAATAAAATTAACTAGCGTTTATGCACGATAGAAATTTAGCAAAATTTTATGTAATAACTTTAATTTATTTCAGATGAATCACTAAACTTCATATCACTTTGTAACATTTTCTTACTATCATCCTCCAAACCAATTTGTTAGGTGACGGTCATATTATAACGATATTCTATGTAATGTTATGACACTTTAAAGGGGAAAATTTTTAAAAAGGGAGTTATAAGTTTGGGATGACAAAAAAAATCCGTTCAATTCGATACCTAGGGTGCCCCGCTTTGAATGTGATGAAAATTACAGAAATAATTGGGTAAACAGGGCGGGGATTGATGTCACGAAGTGGGTATGAAAAACATAATATGCGTCAAGTTATCCACCACGTTTAAAGTTTCAAATCTAATTTTTTGAATCAAATAAAAGTAAAATTTATTATCATTTTTAAATAGAACATCTGTCGTTCTTAATAAATCAAAAAAAGTAATAACATTCGCTAAAAAAGACATAAAAAAGTGAAAGTAAAAAATAAAATAAATAAATAAACAAAAAAATAAACTACCGCACCCTCGATCCGCCCCGACACTCTTTAATCAAGTATATTGGCGGGGCAATATGACAAAAATACTAGATGAAGTGGGGATGTAAATGACTGACTCGTCCTATATCTATTCCATTATCATCCCTGGTTATGACATTGATATGTAGAATAACGATTATAGTATGATTGTCAATTAAATAATTTTTTCATTAGCCTACGAGATGACACGTAACAGAGTGGATAAACTTAAAACTTAATTCAATTAATGAAATAATTAAGACAAATTATAAATTAGTGGCTCAATTGAGATTTTGTTAAAAGTTCAGTGACCCTAGATGAAATTTACCCTCAACATTTTTGTTAACATATGGAGGAGTCCGAGGGTCTATGATGAAATAAAAATAATAATTCGTTAGTCAAAAGTAAAATAATACTAGAAGCTGGGCGATTAAATTAATATTCGAACTCACTCGAAGATTTCTATGATTTTATGTGGGAAGAGGGAAAATTTTAATGGACACATAATAATTAGGGTTTACATTGCCAAAAAAAAAAATTTGTCAATGCATCTAACTCTTTTAGTCCTCCTACCTCGTCGGACTCTATCAGGTCTCAACTCGTCCAATTTGAATAGTTGGTTGGGTTATTTTCTATTTTCCCCTTCTATAATTTCTATTTCATTCATTTTTCCTACCCATCAATCACATTCTAAATTCGCAATTCTAGAGATGGCAAAAAAATAAAATAAAATCCATCATACCTGATATTCACGTTTAAACGCGGTCCCCATTCGCTATCGGTTCCATTAAAAATTCATTTTAAAATATAAATTTTTATCACACAAAAATAAAAGAATCATCATCATTTCTAGAGGAAATATTAATTTTTTCTAGAATTTGGAAAAAATATTGATTTTCATGAACACAAAATATTAAAAAAATAAAAAAAAAATGTTAAAAAATAAAAACAAAAATACAAAAAAATTTAAAAATAAATAGGACGGTAACAAGAGACAAGGACCGGACCCGTCCCGTCCTTAACTGAGGATGGACAAAAAGGGCTATTGGAATGGTCTTCCGGCCCGTCGTTGCCATTCTTACAACTACCAAAAATAGGAATAAGAATTCAGAATAAATAATAACAATAAATAATAATAATAATAATAATAATAATAATGCGGTACAGTTATTTTTATTCACAATTTTTATAAATCTATCATACTCTAAGTTAATGCAAATTAGAATTTTAGATTTTATAAAAAAATACTATATTCATCAACTTTTATTGCAATATTAATCTTATTAAATCCACTCATTTAAAACTATACATCAACGCCAAATTCCAATAAAAATATCCCCATTTTCTGCCCTCAAAATTCTGTGTCTCAATAGTTTATAGGTTATCAGGAAGCTACCATACGCCGAGATAAGAACGAACACATTATCAATATACTAAACTACACATGGATAAACTAGAAATCTCGATGAAGACAAAAAGAAGAAGAAATGAAGCAAATTAAAACGAGTCCATGAGTTGTCGTCGTTTTTCACTAAATAATTATTTTATAAAAATCACAATTTTTTACAGTTGCAATTTTGTGATCGCGGGGCTTTTTGTAAAAGCCCAAACACAAGAAAAGATTAAAATTTTTACAAAATATTTCGTGGGTTCATAAAAAAAGAAATTGCTACATTATCATTGAATAATAATTTAGTGGGTGGATAAATGTTGAAAAAGCAACGGAATGGTTAAATTAGTTTTTACCTAAAGACTTTGTTATGCAATCGAGACCTGTGATAACAATGGCCAACGGTGATATGAATACATGTTGATGATATGATGAGAAAATTTTTGTTCTCAAAACTTCCTTAAGCCTCAATAATCATCAACAATTTTCTCTATTGTAGAAAACGGGGATTTTTGCATTGAAATTCGAAGATCTAACTCAGCTAAGGAAAATTGTAGTTTTGGTAAACATGATATGTCATCATTATTAAAAGAACATTTTCTTTGTTGATCATAGCCTTAAATCTTGGTGATGTATAAAGTGATGGCCGTCGCCTAGATAGATTTAGAAGGATATATTTTATTTTATTTTATTTTCGTTTACTTAAATAAATTCATTTGAGGTTAAGAATGTGACATAATTTTTTTTTTTTTAAAAGGTAGATGAATGAATATATAAAAATCGCGGAAATGGACTACTCCCTAAAATATCAAAAGAAAAAGGACCGCTGACGCTGTGCATTGCCCGTACAATTCATCTTGCTATCTTCTCTTTCCACAGTTGAGTTCAATCTTACCATTTTCCTGCATAATGCTGTCATGTACACCCTCTTCCATTTCCCTCTTTTCTATCTCAAAACTCACAATTTCGACCTCACCTTCGAATCAATCCATTCAATTCCAATTGGTAACCCCTCGAATTTTCATCTGCAAAAACTTCTCAACGACACTGGCGGTCTCTCGCTCCCCAAACACTTCTATAAGTAACGATGACCATCCATCTGTAATTCTGGACAGCCTTAGAGTCCTCGAATGGGACCAGCTATGCGACACCGTTGCTTCCTTTGCCGGCACTTCCCTCGGCAAACAAGCCGCCAAGGTTTTCATTTAATTATCTTCTCAAATTTTGACATGTTTGGCTAAGCTTAAAAAGATTACTTATTCGAAGGGTAGCGATCAAAATAAGTAAATAACACGTTTGAGAACAAAAAATTAATTAAAAGTTTTACTTATTTGAAGACATACTTATCTTGCCAAGGATCGTTTCAAAGTAATCGTTAGTTGCAAGTACAATCGCCTCACTGTATAATTCAATCACATATTACTGCGGGGTAAACATTTTTATCTTTTCATTAATTTATGGCATGCAGGAGCAATTATGGAATTTGAATAAGACGTTTGATGAAAGTGTGAAACTATTAAAGGAAACCGATGCGGCTGTGGAAATGCATAAATACGGTGCAATGATGGATTTTTCTGGAATTGATATCAGTTCAGTATGTTCCATTTCTTGGATGTGAAGATGATTAAATGTCATTTCATTTATTGTTTCCAGTGTCCTGTACTTATTAAATTTGGTTAAGATAATGAAATGAATTATTTATGATATATTCATTAAATTTGCCTTTGTGTTTGTTAAAGGTGAAAACTGGTATTCAATGTGCTAACAGTGGTTTTCCTGTGAGTGGGAATGAAGCAATGGCACT
Source organism: Fraxinus xanthoxyloides (assembly GCA_903798325.1). Classification (NCBI taxonomy): domain Eukaryota; kingdom Viridiplantae; phylum Streptophyta; class Magnoliopsida; order Lamiales; family Oleaceae; genus Fraxinus; species Fraxinus xanthoxyloides. Next base: position 4,058 of record CAIGRL010020091.1, read on the forward strand.
TATATCTCTCCTACAGTTCGCAGAAGCCTTGCAGTTAAATGTCAAAGCCGCAACTAAGGAAGATTCAGAGTGGTATCAACGTTTTATGCCGCTTTCTGGAATGGTATGATATAGTACTCATCACCATGTGGAATCTGTTGTGGTATGTGCTTAGTATATGTAATGGCACTATTTTTTCATATGCAGATTATGGAACTGGTAGTAAATCAATCATTAATCAAGTTTATACAGCAACTAATAGATGAAGATGGCTCTGTTAAAGATTCTGCGGTCCGCTCTTAACTCTATCACTGATACAGAAATTTCACTTCAATTTATATTTGCCTTATTGCTTCCATAAATGTTTTATGTTTCAGAGTTCCACTTTGAGACAGGCTCGCAATCAAGTCCAGTTTCTTGAAAGAAAGGTAGATTACTTGTTTCCTTTTTGTTTGTGGCAGTTGGGGTTTAAATTTATGATTCTGGTTTTGTTTGCTGGTAGCACTTGTTGAATTTGACCTGAGATTTTCACCCGTTGGCATCAATTTATTTATATAGGTTCTTTTAAGACGCAGATAACTTATAGTTGTCTGAGGTTTTATACTGGGTCCTTTAGGAGTTCTGGACTCCGTTGTATAATCCAAAAACATGAGGACAAAGCTCCTTTGAGACCTTTCTCAATGCCAAGATTCCACCTTGAAACACTCCGTCTCTTAGTCTCTCCGCTGTGTTTTCCTCTCCTTATTCCCAAGCGTAGTTTTTTCACGTAAAAACCTCATGCGCAGAGAACTAGAGAAGTCAGATTCCTATAGATGCTGATCCTTAACATAGAATATGGATCTGTAAAAGTGGATAAGGTAAGTCAACACTAACAATACGTAGTAGGTTGCCAGGGCTTAATTAGTTTTAATTCGGATATAAAGGTATGTATGTTTCTTTTCGTCTGATTTCTTTCCTTTGTGCTGCTTACCAAAGTGCTTCCAGTGTTCCATCCTATATAGACTAAAAAGTGGTTAATCATTCTTTTTAAAATGAAGCTTTTATGCCAAATTGCCAATAGTAGAATGTCACAGTTCTTTTTGAATTACTGTAGCTTCCCTCAAATCCAAGAAACTGGAAGTTCTGACTGTTTGCTGTTTTATTCTCTTCTCTATTCAGTTATATCAGTTGCTTGAGAGCATGGTTAGGAATGAAGTGAAAGAAACGTCCATTTTGGTAAGCTGTGCTTCTTGCCTGGCACAAATATGGGAAAAGTGTACTCATATTTATAATTTGATGTGTCATTGATTAAACTATTATTTTTTCTTGGTTCAGGAATTAAGTAATATTGATGGAAGATGGTGCATAAAGTCAGGGGCTGATATTCGACCAAGTTTTGAGGGACTATTGCTTTCTAGGTGCATCAAATTCTTCAAATATTTTATTTTTGTACACAGGATGGACTTTGCCCATACCTTTGTTCTTAACGTTTCTACATGATTTTATTTTTAATTTTTTTCAATTTTATTTGTGTTTATTAATGAGTGGTGGTAGTATGACTTCCATCGCAAAATGAATTATGTAACGACCGAGAAAGATATTAAACCGGCACAAATTATGCATTTCCAAAAACATATGATCCGGTCAGGAATTTCTAATTGAGCTAAAGGAAATTTAGAACTTTCATGACCTTCTTGTGCACATAAAGAGACTAATTGGAAATTGTGCTGCAATTTTGATATATTTTTACACACCATTTAATAAAAATCTCAAGTGTAATGTTTTTCCTCCCCCACATCGACATATTTTTCTATTTTTTGTTTTCATGGAACTTCAGTTGTTACATATCTTGTATTACATTTATTTCCCAATAATCTCTTGTTGAACTGACTGAACAAATCCCCATATTAATGATCATACATTTTTCAACTGTATGACGATTAGATTTCTTTGATATCTTCACTGTGATTATTGTTATTGATCTAGGCAAATTATTGATTGCTGCCTGGAAGTCTTTCCATATGCTGCAAATATTGCTCTTTATAAATAACAGGTAAATACCCTATTCCAGTGATTCAGTTGGAGGAAGCATATTAGAGCCTCTTTCTGCTGTACCATTGAATGATGAATTGCAACGAGCCATGGCGTCTGTGGCAAAGGCAGAATCTGAAGTGCTCTTAAAGATAACAAATAAGGTTTTGCCAAATTTGTTAAAGTAACATATTATTTTCTCCTTTTTAACTATAATTTAATTGGTATTTTCATTTTCTATTCATGTAGGTGCAAATGGACATCAATGACATTGAACATGTATTTAATGTCATGATTCAAATGGATATGGTAGGTACGTTTAATCTACCTGACTCTTTGGTTACTAACAATATCCATTTTTCTTTCTGGCTACTAGTTGATCCATATTCCTTCTGATGCTACCTCTATTCTATGCATTGACAACTCTGTTCATGCTTACTTCTGTGACGGACTAAATAATCACGGGAAATGTTATATTTCCAGTTAGTGGATGAAAAACTCACACGCGCTTACACATATGTTGCTGCAATAAAGAGTTTCTCTAGTTGTGTAGGTGGAATGATGGTCAGAGCTGTTATCTAAAGCTATTTGTTATGTGAAACAGAATATTATGCTTTTGGCAGCCTTCGGAAATCATCCATGTCTTATACGCTTCTTTCCTTAAAAATAGTGTATTTATTTTCAAGATAATGCCTAAAAAAGATTCATGACGCCATCTTTCATGACCTCATCTGCCTAACCTGTTACTTTCAAATGCCAACCCCCCATTGTCTTTCAAGGAGTGATTGAAGGTCAGATACCAGATGGTTGTGTATTAAAATGCTCGTATTGATATTTAGTTTACATGGTTTGGATTTTGTTTATATTTCTTAACCATGTGTCTCTGTTTCCTGTTAATACAGATCAATGCTAGAGCACGATACAGTCTTTTATTTGATGGTTCACGTCCTGAATTATATTTGCCACAAGAGAAGGATAGAAGTCTTACTGCTGATGCACTGCCAGAAAACAACAAAACTCTAATGACATCACAACACAGTCAGGGGAAATGGACTTTATATTTGCCTAAAGTTTATCATCCTTTGTTACTTCAACAACATCGCCATGATTTACGCAAGGCCATGAAGGATGTCAGTAATGCTAATGCTGTAAGTCATGCATTCAACTTGGTTTGAAGCTTTTGTCATCTATTTGCATGTTTTGTTTCACTGTTATTATTTAATGGATGTATGAATATGGACCTTAAAAGTATGTATTTGTTGATTTTGATTGCATCTTTCCACTTTTGACAACACGCCCTTTTGTTGTCCCACAAACAACCTTATCCAAAGTATGGTTATGTGATTGAATATTGTTAAAGGTGTGTATGATGTAGTATCACGAGCATTAGATGTAGTGGGAGCTATGGTAGTCTTTTGATTTAATCATGGGTGAAATTATGAGAATATTCAATTTATTGAAGACATAGTTATTGGAAGAGGCTAGGAGAGGGATAAATTTTAAGTAAGAATTATACAGGAATACTTTAAATATAAAGGTTTTAGGTTATGCGGAACTATGAATAAATACATGGATTGCCCTTTCAGTTATATGAGGAATAAGGATGGTAGTGGAGTCACTATAGAGATTTTGTTGGCCAAAAGAGCGACTATTTTAGATATTTAGATTTATTTATTACCAAGAAATGAGGGTTTGAGGAAGACGTAATGCATTGGAGTGTGGGTTGGATGATATGAGATCATTCGGTAGGAAGATACATGTAAGGTTAGATTGCATGTTTGATAGAATGTTTGTTAGATAAGCTATGCCTATGGTATTAAGTATTCAGCTGTTAATGGACAAAATATTGATGTGTGGTCTTACAAGAATGAGTAAGAGAGAAAATGAGAGAATATACCAGCAAGCGGAGGTGAAACTAATTGAGGATAAATTAAGGAAATGGCGACTTTGGTGGTTGGGGAATATCTTGTCATCAAGTCATGTGATCTCTGTAGAATATGTTAGAAGAGCGAGAGTTTAGTCAAATAGAAGTGGTCGGATGAGATTACGAAAGGCTTCTTCCTATTAGATCTTTGTAGATGTAAGGTTCATCAAACAGAATGCAAACCTATGGTCAATATATCTTTGAAAGCTCATATGGAGGGAATAAATGGGCTCTAAAATCTAAAAGATGGAAAATAAATGTTCTAATTTCTTGAGTTGGGAAATTTAAAGTAAGAGAAACCTTAAGAATACTTTTGTTGGCTAAAACAAAACCTGGTCTTGTACATGTATTCATGTTGCTGACCAGGGGGTACTTTCTATCCCAACCAAGGACAGAAGTAAGCAACTACGCTTTCCCTCGTCCCTTATCCGATGTAGGCTCCCTAAATATACTAAATATATAATTTAGTTTGAAGCTCCATATATTTCAGAACTTTTAAGAACTTTTTTCCTTTTCCTTCCTGCTCATTTTTCCTTTTTTCCTGAAGGGGGTGGGGGGATAAGGATACTTGTCAGGAAATATGCATATTTTGGTGATAAGTTTTTTTAGATAGTAATTCTTGGAGCTCTCTTAAGATGATTTTAGAAGCATTGGCGTGGCAAGGATCAGTCACTTGGAGCTAATAACTAACTGTTAATTATATGGTTTAAGTTCAAAACATGTGAATATGAAAATAAACGGTTCATTTTGTTTGCCTCTAGGAACTCAGGAGGAGAAAACAGCAAGGAGGAAATGTGTCGTGGAAAGAGGAAATAAGTTCGGAGATATCATCTTTGCAAATGAAGGTTCTTTTTTCCCTTTTTTTTAAGGTTTCGAGTAACCCTGTTACAAGCATCTCCATTTTCAATATGTTTATTTAAGTTATGGTGTAGGTTCTTCCTGACAATTTCAGGTTGCTAAGCTGAAACAAAATCCCCCAGTACCCTTTGACATATTCATAACTTGGAATACTAAAGTTGTCGTCATAACTGGCCCCAATACCGGGGGCAAAACCATTTGCTTGAAGACGGTTGGTTTGGCTGCTATGATGGCAAAATCAGGTCAACTTCACTATCAACTTATTCTTGATTTATCATTGTCATTGTGTTCTCTTAATTTTTGTCCTATTCCTGAAATTTTAAATGTTGATTTGTCATGATTAACGGAAGCTTTACTATGCTTTCATAGGTATGAAATGAGCATTTTATGATTTTTATACCTTAGGTCCTAAGTAACATATTCATCCTGTGGTTGCAGGTGTGAGTGCAAATGCACCATAGTTTGGTTGACAGGGATTTGAATATTCATAAGATAAACCATCTAAGATCTTGTCGTATTTTCAATTATTTTTAGACAATTTACTACAAATCTTGAAACGTGTAATATTCAGTGGGAAATAGGATATTCGAGTTTTCACAATTGTGAAAGGAGATTATACAATGTTAAGGCTGTCCTCTACCGATAAGGAAAAGATACACTCGTTGGGATATGCTCATCTGACGTCGGTCACGGATTCTGCTCCTAAAACATTTGCTGTTTGACTCTCAAGCATATTGGTCTGAACCATACATAGCTAAATGACACCAAGCCAGACACGAGTCAGACTGGAAAAGATGGAAATTATATTAGATCACAGTGCCCCAAAAATCTGCATTTCAGTTAGGACATAAATTCATTTGCTGTTTGGATCTCAAGCATATTGTTCTGAACCATACATTGCTAAATGACACCAAGCAAGACACGAGTCAGACTGGAAAAGATGGAAATTATATTAGATCACATTGCCCCAAAAATATACATTTCAGTTAGGAGATAAATTGCAGATGACAGATGTTACTCTCACTTGTGATAATATGCCAAGGATACTAGCTTTATGATAATATTAGCATATCTCATTTGACTAAAATATGTATTTGGCATGCTTTTTGGATTGATCTCCCGGATTGTGGCTTGAGGTGCACAAGAGTTGATCTATGTGACTTAGGTTCGGATAGGATTTTAGCATGTTTGAAGGAGGGGGGGTTAAGTAAAACCCCTGGACTGTTACCTGCCAATGTTGATATTCTAGTTCCAAGAAAAAATTGTCCCTTGGTTTTTACATTTTGAATTGATTACTAGTTGATTCTTAGTAATAGTGGTGAATATGCTTCTTCAGTTTTGCTTGTACCCAAAAGTGGGAAGAATGTTAAAAGTATATATTTTGGTTGCTTTCTATCGCTTAGAATTATTCTAACCTCTTTTTATTTATTTTTTAAAAAAAAAATTATTACAGGTCTATACGTGTTATCTTCAGAACCAGTAAAGATCCCATGGTTTGATTCTGTATTTGCAGACATTGGTGATGAACAGTCTCTATCTCAATCTTTATCTACCTTTTCTGGCCATCTGAAACAAATCAGTGTACGTTGCTAACATGATTCATTACGATTAAAACATGATTAGATAACATAGCTTGGTATCTGTAAAAGTGACTAATTTTTCTATATATTTATGAGTCGTATCCAAAATGAGAAGGTGGTCTATGCAATTATATTTCTCAAAAGCCATAGAGACAGTATGATACGACATATTCTCTGCAGAAGATATTGGACCAAGCATGTTGACTGCAATCTGATGTCCTAATGAATACCTGTTATTTGCAATTCTTGAGAACATTCTAAGCAACTTGCTTTTGCACAGCCTAACCAATCAATTTTATCTGGCTTCTTCATATATGGGATATACCGTAGGTTAGATAGACATAAGTGGATTTGAGAGTTTTATGTCAGCAATTGTAGTATGGACAGATTTAGATTATATTGGATTTCTGCTATTTGTATGGTTTTTTGATAGGCATATAAATATTTTTGTGGTTATATGCTCGTTCCCCATCGTCAAGGCGAGCTTTTATTGTTCTAAACTTGTGATCAATGGATTATCTATGATATGTTTTTGGTCTATGCAATTTTGCTTGATTTCTGAGAATTCTCACAACTGCATTAGCTGCTAAAAACTCTTTCTGCAAACCATATTTTGTGGTTGATTTAAAAAGTATTATCGAATTTATACCTGTGCTCTTTCCACTCAAGTGTGGGACTTGTATAATTTTATTGCATGATCGCCATTACCATTTATTTATGCCAATATTGGTTCAATTTCATTCTGCAATGATTTACTTGAATTTTTGCTGCTTCTCTCTCTGATGGTAACATATTTTACGTTTCCTTTGCAGGAAATCAAGTCCCACTCAAGTAACTTGTCACTAGTGCTATTAGATGAAGTATGTGATCTATTTATATTTAGCCCATGTTTAAACACATTTCATTGGACCCACAGCTTTTATCCACATTTTAATCATACATTTCATGAGATCTACTAGCTTATAATCTCAAAAGCTGTCAAACAAGGGCTTAGATTCTTTTGGAGCCGAAGAATATGTTTGGCTAATACTTTTTCTCATATATCCTTTGATGCTTATTGTCACGAATATCATACGAACACTCGCTCAATATAGTGAGAAAGAGGTCTGCAAGTTTTTGCTGGAATAGAAGAATGGAAAGTGTTAATAAAAGACTGGTGATATTAGAATATTTATCGGGTGATAAAACTTAAAATACTTCCAGGTAGGTGCTGGGACAAATCCACTAGAAGGAGCTGCACTTGGGATGTCTTTGCTGGAATCTTTTGCAGGAACTGGAGCTTTACTAACAGTTGCTTCCACACATCACGGAGAGCTTAAAACGCTAAAATACAGGTAGCTGATGTAAAGATGGAACATCTATATAGGCCATGTGATTTTACCTCTTCTAGTTTTCTAACATTAGGTTTCATTATTTTAATTGTGAAAGCAATGATGCCTTTGAAAATGCGTGCATGGAGTTTGACGAAGTGAATTTGAAGCCTACTTATAGAATTCTTTGGGGAATACCAGGTTATAACTTTATTCTTTTGTCAAATACGGGCTCTTGGTTTAACTTGAAGTTCTTTGCAATAAGTTTGATTTGATTAGTATACAATAATGAGTGTTAATAATCAGAAGAACCTCCAAGAGGAACTATTTTGTTTCCGGATTTTCTCTTCGACAAATATCTCCATGTAGAAGAGTAATATTAAATTATTTTCTACCGCAGGACGTTCAAATGCAATTAATATTGCTGAAAGACTAGGGATACCAAACGAGATTCTGGATAATGCTCGTGAACTTTACGGAGCAGCTAGCACCGAAATTAACGAGGTAATTTCATTTGCTCGTCCACAGCTAATTAAGATAATGATGACAAGGATAAATTCTGAGCTTTTTTGTAGAAGGTTTGATTTTATATATACAGGACTTGGAAGAAGGCTTTCATAAACTCCTGTTATGGTAGTTTGCATAAAAATGTGATTGTTTTAATTTAACCTGCTGCAACTAGTGGTGTCAATTAGGCAGGTCTGGGAGGCCCATAATGGCCTGCCTACGGGAGTGGGCTGGGTCGGGGTTGGTGGCAAATTTCTCAATGTGACCCGTGTTACCATCCCTAGCCACAAGTCTACCTCAAATTTATACTGATTTACGCTGCAGTTCAATATACCAATGAGACTTATTAATATGTTCAATATACCAATGGGACTTATTATTATTCCTTCACAGATGTTATTTAGCCGTGGCATTTACCAAGTAACAATGATGAGACGTTTCTTATAGTCAAATGGTGCAATAGTTTGGAATTTTGGAGGTTCTAGCTGCTTTCTGGTGTGCGTGTAAATGTTTATTTGGTAGCCACAAATTTGTTGTTTAGTTTGCCTAATTCATTCTGCACTGGTTAATAACTGCAGGTCATAGTTGACATGGAAAGATCCAAGCAGAACTTTCACAAAAAGGTTCACGACGCGCAACACCATCTGATGTGAGAATTTTTTGCTCGAAAAATTATACATGAGGATTGAGGTTCAATTACCCAAAAAAAAACACTTATTTTCATCTATCTAAGAATTGAAAATTGAACCTAAATCCTTTTTACCAATATAGCAATCAAAGGGGGTCAATTTGACAAT
>CAIGRL010020118.1:0-15254 GCA_903798325.1 Fraxinus xanthoxyloides
ATGTAGATGTTGACAGTGCTTTTGCTTGAACGAATTTGTTAAATATTGATGTCACTATTATTCTGAAGCTCGTGTGTATGAAATTTTTTTGAAGAAATATGTTTCGTCTTGTCACCTTTGATATAACCTCAATTGGGTTGTGCAATACAAGTAGCATTATTTTCATACAAAATTGTTGGATATCTTTTGTTGAAATTAATCCACACGACACTTGGATATGATGGGCCATGTTTTTCAACCATACGCATTCTCGGCGTACTTCATGAATTGCAATAATCTCAGAATGATTTGATGATGTTGTTGTTAATGATTACTTCACGGATCTTTATAATATAGATGTCCTTCACGTGTAAATACACATCCTATTTGTGATTTAATTTTATGTGGGTTAGAGAAATAACCTGAATCTATATATTCCACCGATAAGTGTGCTTTTGCACACTTATTTACTTATTATTGATAAAAAGAAGCGAATTTCTACTCAAAATTATGATTGCTTTTGTAGGTAAAAATCACCAAAAGAAAAGAAAACAAGACAAAATGAGAAAAAATGACTAAAAGTGTACAACAATTGTGAAAGTTGGGGTCAAAGTGATCAAGTAAAAAAGTTGGAGGACATTGGATTGCAATTTATGGAGGGCAAAATTGAAAGAAAAGTCAAAATTTAAGGACCAAATGGTACAAGATCAAAGTTGAGAAACTTGACGTGTAATTACCTAGGGACTTGGCTGCCAAATTAAAACAAAAAATGGACAAATATAAATAGATGTACGTGATTAATAAATGAGTTTACTTACTCGATTAATTTTACCTTTCATTTATTTTTCACCTAATACTGTTATATTGTCAATCTTAAACTCATTCATTAATCACATACATCTATTTAAAAGACAAGTTATAACTGAATTAGATGAAAGAAACAAAAATTATGCTATTAATTCATCGTATAATTAATTATCGAATAGAGATACATATTATTTTTACTCATTTTAAAATATTATAAAGCAACTTGCTATTGCTACTGTGCCCATGTTTGGGCTCCATATTCCAAAACACGTTTTTTTTAAATTCACTCAATCACACGTTTACTTACAAAATATTTTTACACGTAAACTAAATTTTTATTTCTTTAATTATATATATATTTTTTAAAAAACCACTATTTCAAAATTCATCTTTTCTAAAATAAAAAAATAAGAAAGAATAAAAAAGGGGGAAGGAAGAAGGGGGTCAAACAGTGGCTATATATTGGGACCAATAGAGGATCTTGGGACTTCTCTTGTAAAAACCAAAATTAAAAAACGAAAGACAGCCAGTAGCTTTGCTCCGGAAGGTCGTGTTGGTACGTTTGTGGATTTTGCTGCTATTCTAGGGTTTCAAGATTGGTTTTTCCTTGCTGAATAGCACAAACAATCGTAAGTCTCTCTCCATCTAACTTTATATCTTCGTCTTTGATATCTATTGTTTCCATGGTGCCTAGATTTTTGAATTGCAATTAAAAGTTCTCTCCTTTTCCGTGAAGAGATCTGATAAAGTTTTTTTTTCCCCCATTCAGATAAAAAGATGGAAGAAGAACTGGCGGCTGCTGGGAAGAGGCTTCTTCAGCCTCCAGAATCTGTTGATGAACTCCTGTCTTTGCTTGATGTGAGCCCTAACATATATCTTGTCGATTTCTGGATCCACAACAGCGCTTGGTTTCTTATTTCTGTTAAAAAAATAGTTTTTGCCCTATTATTACTGTTCCAATGTTATGCTTAATTTCTTGTTCTCATTGAATAATTTCAGCGGAACACTTAATTCTACAGGAGTTCATTCTGACCAATTGCTCCTTCTATTATCACACACATTGCATCTTCTCTCCCATTATCATTTTTTATTGTAGTACAGTTAATATTTTTCTAAGTAGAGTTTAAGGAATCAACTACTGATATGAAACCCACTCAGTGCTTTGAACTAAATCATTCGTTGATATGTTGACATAATTGCTCCACGTGTCAATAATAAAATTTGTGAGTTTCATTCTGAACGAGTCTGTTTCCTATTTTTTATGTATGCAAGTTTTTTATTTTTGCAAATTATTTATACTGTCCATAAATTTTTCATATTGGAACAAAATGTGGTCAAATTATTCTCTGCTACTCTATTAGCTGATTGACATATTGCAATAATCATTTCTCCTCTTTTTTCTGCTTCAAGCAAACTGAGGATAATCTCTCCAAAGTGGAGCAGTCACCTGGTAAATCCATGCAAGCTGCTCTTTCTCCATTAATGAAGGCATTGGTTGCGGATGAGCTTTTGAAGCATTCAGATATTGATGTGAAAGTTGCAGTAGCTTCTTGCATAAATGAAATAACTAGAATTACTGCACCAGATGCTCCATATGATGATGAGAGAATGAAGGTGCCGAGAGTTCCACTTGCATTCTCTTTTTCGCCTCTTGATGGGCCTGCATAACACTTCATTTGTTTATAATACAGGATATCTTTCAATTGATTGTATCATCCTTTGAACATTTATATGACAAATCCAGCAGATCGTATGCTAAGAGGGCCATGATACTGGAAACTGTGTCCAAAGTGAGGTCCTGTGTCATCATGTTGGATCTAGAATGTGATCAAATGATCATTGAGATGTTCCAACACTTCCTTAAAGCCATAAGGTAGGAATTTTTACAAAACTGTGCTTAGTAACAATCCTAGTGCAGCTTTTGTCGCCAATATAATGTCCTTATTTTGCTATGTTAGATATTCTATTATCAAAGCGTATAGTGATTAAAGTCTTTGTTTTTCCCCTTCGTTTTAGAGAGCGTTATCTGGCTCCAAGTCACTTTCTTTATTATACTATCTTTGTTTTTACCTTTTAAGTATGAGAGATAACATAATCACTTTCTTTGTTAGACTGTCTATGTTTAAAAAGTCTTAAGTTTAAAAAAGATCAGACATGCGAGAAAACTTATAATGTACAATTTCTCTTTTTCTACATTCCCAGATGAAGAGAAAATAGATCCATTTGATATGAAGTCTTACAAACAGAATTTGATGATTTTTTTATCTTTCGTTCATGACTGTAGTGGAGGTTTTGGATCCAAATTATGCATAGAAGGCCTATTTTATAGGCAAGGGCAATGAAGAATACATTCAGAAGAAATAAGCAAAATCTATGGCAGTAAAAGAAATCAGAACCCTCGTGAATATTAGTTTTAAGTCTCTTTGTGTGCGTGCCAAGTAGTGGAGATTTTGAAATTTATTCCGTAAATATTAGGAAGCAATGATATGTTTCTGGTGCTGGCAAGTTAGTTTTGGACACCAACATGCCTTGACAAGTGTTGGAAATGCTAGGTGATTTGTCAAAATTTATTGGCTGATTTTGTACTGCTGGACATGCAGTTATCCCTTAAAAGTAATCGATGGAAAACTACTTGGTTTCTTGCCGGTGGCAGAGTTGGGCTATTCCATTGCCAGTGCAGGAGGGATGGCGTTGGTTGCGTCAGAGGGGGGTTCTAAACCCTAGAAGAGGAAAACACTCTTTCCTTTTTTTTAACTTGCCAAACAAATCCTTTTTTTTTTTTTTTTCTGAAAAACGGTTTTACATATTAAATGAAATTGACTTATGACTAAAGAAATTGACAATGAATAATGTTTACCTTTTAGCTGATGAATAAAACAACAGGCCAGTAAACCAATCTGCTTTTTCAAAACTTCACCATTTTTAAGCAATAAATTACCATTTAATCCCTGACTTTCCAATGACAATTGTTAGGTCTAGCCGATTGATCTGCAAACCCCCTCCCGAATTTTTGATTTTAGTTTTCGCAATAAGATCCAAAGAAAATGATTGAAATCATACCATTCTCCAGTTTTAGTGGCCATCATATGGTGATATAAATGGAACTTCATATTGTTTAAACTTTAAATCATCAGTTTAAAAATTTGAAGTGTAGATGTTTAGGTGGAGGCTTGGAGCTGTATATGGTTTACTGACTTGAGCATTCCGCCTTCCCCTCCCCCCATTTTTAACTAGCTTGGATAGTTTACAATTGTTTGTTGGACTAAAATATTGGTTTTAAATGCGCATTAAAGTTTTCCTATTTTTATGGAAGTGTTCTTGTTCTCTGTTTCTGCTACTTACTTTTGTCATTGATAAACTTCTTATTAGAAAAATATATATGTATTAATTTTATTTTGTGGCTCTCAGTTACTCATCATATGTGTCAAAGGGATAGGGTTTTATTCTCTTTCAAGTGCTGACATATTGCTTTTGTGAAACGTTCAGAGAATATCATCCGGAAAATATCTTCTCTTCCATGGAGACAATTATGACTCTTGTATTCGAAGAAAGTGAAGATATCTCTCCAGAGCTGCTTTCCGTCCTTTTGGCCAGTGTGAAAAGGAACAGTGAGGTCAATTTTCCTGGCATTTACTTTAATACTTGTTATCTTTTCTATTTTGTGCATTTCTGATGAACATTATGCTTCCAGGAGCTTCTGCCAGTTGCAATAAAATTGGGGGAGAGAGTATTTGAGAAGTGTGGGGCCAAGCTTAAACCTTACCTCACACGAACTGTAAAATCTTTGGGGATTTCTTTGGATGATTATAGTGAGGTTGTCGCTTCTATCTGCAAAGAGGCTGATGGTCCTATTGGTCATAGCAGCGACAGTACCCATGGCGACCAGTTGGTATGTTTCCATATACTTATCGATGGTTACCTTCTCTCCTATGTGGAAATTTTCAGATATTTTGTATCTTTAGACTAAGCAGGAATTACTTGCCTCATTATGCTTCTGGTACCAACATTGCTAAGCTCCTGTAGTTATTGTTACCATGACATCTTCTGTTTCTTTTACATTTCTCAGTCCAGTTTCGCATTGTTATTCTTGTCTTGCAAGAATGCGAGTCTTGTTCTTTCTATACCTTCCTTTTCTGAGTTCTATTTACTGAATTCTCCACATTGCTTTATTTCTTTTATAATGGTAATATAATAGAAGCCATTGTATTATTTTTCCGCACCTTATGCTACAACAATTGTGGTGCATTTGCTTCTGTGCTGAAAAGAATGAAATTTATGTGGCAGTTGAATTGGTTTTTATGGCATTTGCAATAGATTCTGATACCCTAAAACTAGTGTTGTTTTGCAATAGATCTCAGTTTGATGCTTTTGAATAATATATTTTGCTATCATCTTTTACCATTTCTATTTGAACTTTTAGTATTTTGTCCTGACTTGGTAAGATGATGATACAAGGTTATTGAGAAGAAGTCTGCTAGTGACCCCTCGGATCAGGTTTTGGCAACCCAGGCACGTTACTGAATTAATTTATTCCATTTCAATTTGCTATAATTTCTGCTCCCTTTTGTTGTAATTATGATTCCCATCTGCCAAATTTGTGAATTACATTTTTTTTGTGATTTCCTTGTTGTTAGCCTTCTTTTCCATGTTTGTGATCTGTATGTGTCATACTTCATCTCAGTAATAATCACTTTACGATTTGAATTCGAGCTTTTAGTATTTTGTCCTGACTTAGTAAGTTGATAATACAAGGTTACTGAGAGGAATTCTGCTAGTGACTCTCCAGATCATGCTCTGGCAACTCAGGCAAGCTACCGAATTATTTTATTCCTTTTCAAATTGCTATAATTTCCGCTCCCTTTTGTTGCAGCTACAATACCTGTCTGCTGAATTTGTGAATTACATTTTTGTCTTCGTGATTTCCTTGTTGTTAGCCTTCTTTTTCGTGTTTGTAATCTGTACACGTGCCATACTTCATCTCAGTAATAATCACTTTACCATTAGAATTCGAGCTTTTAGTATTTTGTCCTGACTTAGTAAGTTGATGATACAAGGTTGCTGAGAGGAGTTCTGCTAGTGACTCTCCAGATCTGGCTGCGGCAACTCAGGCAAGCTACTGAATTATTTTATTTCTTTTCAAATTGCTATAATTTCATTCCCCTTTTGTTGGTAGCTACAATGTCCATCTGCCAAACTTGCGAATAAAAAATTAAAACTGTTTTTTTCATGATTTCCTTGTTGTAAGCCTTCTTTACCCGTTTGTGTTATTTACACGTCATATTCCTCCATCTTAATAATGATCACTTTACAGGAATCCAAGTTTTATGCATATTATGTACNGAATTCGAGCTTTTAGTATTTTGTCCTGACTTAGTAAGTTGATGATACAAGGTTGCTGAGAGGAGTTCTGCTAGTGACTCTCCAGATCTGGCTGCGGCAACTCAGGCAAGCTACTGAATTATTTTATTTCTTTTCAAATTGCTATAATTTCATTCCCCTTTTGTTGGTAGCTACAATGTCCATCTGCCAAACTTGCGAATAAAAAATTAAAACTGTTTTTTTCATGATTTCCTTGTTGTAAGCCTTCTTTACCCGTTTGTGTTATTTACACGTCATATTCCTCCATCTTAATAATGATCACTTTACAGGAATCCAAGTTTTATGCATATTATGTACAAATGAATTTTAAACTTCATCTTCCACATTAATTTTGTCTTATATTATTCTTATAGTTTTCCATTCTGAAGAAAAATCATAGGGAAAATAATGATATTCATGGTGAAATTGTATGATGAATGCTGGTTGCAAGGGACCTAAGCTGCTTCAATCTTTTTCTGTGCCTGTGCTTTATCCCTGCCATCTTATCTTATCTTGAAAAGGGTAATGCAGTGATTTTGTAAAATAGTAAATGTAAAAAAAATGGAAAAAAAAAAATACCCTAGTTAAGCTGTCAGAACTAACTCTTTTTTCGAATGAGATAGCCCCTCTCTGGTTTACTACTGCATTTATTACAGTTGATTTCTCTCCTAATGAATCCGACGCACTGGAAGCAATTAGCAGTCGAATTCTGCTTTGCCACCAACCATATTCCATACGTCACCACTCACCACTGCCAGCCTTCGAATTTTGTGTCTAAAAATGTCTTACCACCTGAACCGCTGCAGCCAAGGACTCAATCTTAAACCCAAGAGACACCAATAATTTAGTCCGCAGCCTCCAAGATCCCAACAACCATTGGCTGAACAACAGTTACCAAATTTAAACTAATGGAGTTTTCTATTCAATATTCAATCTTGAATTTCTTGGTGGTGAGTGAGATTTGTGTCTATCAAATAAAGTTCACCATGTTCTTAGGATCTTCATTCACTCTGTTGCTTCATCTTGTTTTCTTTAAATAATAACAAAGATGAGCAACAACTTTGATTTGCAGATATCTGAGTGAAATGATGTAAACAAATGAAAGAGATGGAGTGGTTAGAGAAATCCAGACTAAGTTAAGGATCTGGCTTAGGAACCTTCAATACAAAATGTGTGAACGGAACAAATTATATGACTTGTACAAGACACTGGAACAAAATGCTGTAAATTTATATATTTGATGAGGCAGTAATAATTTAGACCAAAAAGTTCAGATGATTACTTAGATATGCGAATTGAGTATTGTTGGTATATAGATCTGTAAATGCTTTGGCTTTGTCTGAACAGGTGGCTAAAGATGTTACAGAAGAGACAAGTTCCAAAGAACAAAATCCCAATGTGAAGAGTTCACACAAGGCAATTGTGAATAATGGTGTTGGCGAGCTTGGAAATGGAGGAATTCTGACCAGTGCAGATTTTAAGAAGGAAGAAGCCCTTGATGATGGATTGACATCCAAGACCGAATCTGATGATTTGGCTGCTGGAAAACCAATTAGTTCAGAGCCGAAGCCTGAGCAAGCTTCTAAGGAAAGAGGAAGAGAACCTAATTGTTCAACTAATTCAATAGAAACTTCTGCTATTGTTGATGGTGAAAAAGAAATGAAGCAAGTGCCGGATCAGCGAGACAGCGAGGACAAGGATTTTCATGCTCCCCCTGGTGGAGCATCTCTTGAGACAGCAAAGTCTTTGGATAAAGTAAAAGAGATGGAGAATGACCTGCCTCCATCAAATGCATCTGAGAGAGAGACTCTAAATGTTGCGTCTCCATCTCCAACTGCCAAACTTCTTGACGAGAGTCGCCCTAAGAAGGGTGGTCGGAAAAAACAGAAAGAAAACTTGATTAAAGAAAGGAGTGTGTCTGATGATGCTGCTTCTGATGATGGGGCAAGTGACTCAGAAGCGAAGAAGAGGAGGCGCTTAGGAAGAAAAGAACCTGCTGAGATTTCTAATGAGAATCAAATGTTGTCTGAGGAAGATGCATGCAAAGATGGTGGCCCCACAAGTCACTCAGAGGAAAAATTGCCAAATGAGACAGATAAACCAGTGGGTTCCAATAATAGAAAGGAGGATGGATCCTCATCAAAGAAGGAATATGACATCAAGCGTAAGCGTGGGCATGGACGTGGACGTGTAAAAACTGGAGTAGAGAAAGATGTGCAGAAATCTTCTGCAAAAGATGATGCCAGGGTAAATCCGATTTTCTATAAAACGTCGTCTTATTCGCTGCTACTGCTACTTCTCCTGATCCGTGTTATTTAGTTCATCTAACTGTTTTCTTTTCCGGCTTTTTAAAGCACGTGATTGCTTCCCCGAGGTCTCCTAGAAAATCAACTAAAGATGAAGGCAACCAGGAAGAAACCCCAAGGATGAGTAGCAAGAGAAAGGGTACTCCAAGCACTGACAAAGTAAGTACTTGCAGATTCTTGAGATACAACTCGAATGTTATCTAATGTCGGGCATCGCCATCACATCACATTTTCTGTTTGATTGATGATTGATTTCATTTGCAGTTCTTATTTTTTTCTAGTATTTAACTCATGGTGTCACACCTTTGATGCCACACGTAGATTAGATTACTTCAGATTTTACAGTTATCTATTACATCTTTTTCTATATACATATAGTAGAAATAAAAAAGTTGACATGAAGTTCGTACATTTTTTCTCACATTTTTTCGATTGTTTTTAATAAATATATATTTTTTGTGAATTTTATATCTCCAAAATTGCAGAGTGGGACTTCCCATGTTTATGATGTGTATCATCCTTCGAGTATCAGCTACACAAAGTAAAACATAGGCCATCCAACGTGGCATGTAGGATGATCTCAAACAGACGATTTATTCTTGACCCATTTAGAGCAACATGAAATCGTAGGACTTGTAGAGCCAATTAACATGCATTTTGCATGCCTTCACACTAGATTTTAATTTCTTTTTAAGTATGTTATCTAATTAATTTGTTGTTTATGTTAGGCATCTGGGACTATAGAGTATGGTGAGAATTTGGTTGGTTCAAAAGTTAAAATCTGGTGGCCAAAAGATCGAATGTAAGTGTTCCTTTGTTATAGTCGGTGAAAAAATATTATCAGAACATGCACCTGTAAATCTGTCTTTGTCATTGTTCCTGCTTTCAACTGTCTCCTAGACTTGCCTTTAGTTTATTTTGTTATAACTTGCCTTAGTAGAGGAAGATGAATGTGTTCTGCTTGTGATTAGTAATGGCGCTTCATTAATATCAGGTTTTATGAAGGCGTTGTTGATTCTTTTGATTCTGTCAGAAAGAAGCACAAGGTGAGTGTAATATTCAGGCTCTGCAGTTTAATAGCTTCTATTTGTTTTGCATGTGAAATTTGTTCTAATATATATTGTTGCTTTTATGTTATACAGATATTGTACCAAGATGGAGATGAAGAAATATTATATCTTAAAAATGAGAAGTGGGAATTTGTTGAAGATGGTTCGGTGGTGGATGCAGTAAGTACCTTTTTCATTGTATCACAGTACCTCACACTTCTTGGTTTTCTATATCTTTGCTATCCATTTATTGGCAGGGGCAACCAGTTGAAAGTGCAAGTACTGATACTCCCTTTGAAATGTAAGTGTTGTGACCCTCGGCTACTTTCTTTAATGATATTTTATTTTCAAGAACTTCATAATTTGCTTAATTTAAAAAAATATATGTATTTGAAAGCACGTCTTGAGTCTAAAAGAATATCATCATATAAATACCCAGTTTGTTAGATTATGGACATGACTATTTGCTTGAATATTGAAATAAAAAGTTGGGTTGATTGTAATTCAAATTCATTTTTAATGTGTGAAGTTACATTAGTTGGTGAAAATTACCTGTGTTAGTACTCTCCGGAGCTGAGTGGCCTGAAATAGCTCTCTCTCCTTCCTTGTTTCTTTCCCATACTACTTCGTTTGTCCCCATACATCAATGAACTATTAACTAGTTTCTTTTAAGCGCATATGAAGTATTTGTTTTGAACACACACGATATGTCAAATTTATCTGTAACACAAACACTAAAAGCTTGAATTTCACTTGAAACATGATTATTACAATTATACAAGGTTAGTTTAGGAACTAAACTTCTGAATGCAATAAGCCCTGTCGTAGATAGGTAATATGATACGAGTGGGAACAGTATTTAAAAAGTTTTGATTTTCCTATTTATGAATTTATCTTCTTGGAGAAAAATGAGAAGTGACATGACAGTTCAGTTGGAAGGCTGCAAGTAATTTGATTTCAGAGGTTGATTTTCTGCCTCCTCCTATCAGGAAAACAAAGAAAGCTAAAACAAATCCTGAAGCATCAAGTAATGATGGAAAGACGAAGATTTCTCATAAAAGGTTTGGTATTTTCTAGTCAGTTTTTCATGGTATTTGTTACATCTTTTATTGAAGTACAGTGTGTTACAAAATGATTTCTGATGCATCTGCATCCTCCAGTAAACTGAAAAACACCTCAACAACTTCTGGCCGTAAATCTAAGCATGATGCCAAAGCTGACCTTAAGTCCGATGATGACATCTCAAGTTCTGGGGGTAAATCTTTTTATGATTCCCCAAAAGCGTCAGGCAAATCTAAAGATGTTGATACAGTGAAGACTTCTGGTCATTCTAAGCAAGACACACAAAAGACTTCCAAGGCTAAGGACAAAAGTCCTCGAAGTTCCCATACAGTTGGTGCTAATGGTAAAGGCAAGACAAAGTCCAGTCTGTCGAAGTTCTTGAAAGAAAGTGATCATGTAAAGGAGAAAACAGCCAAAACTGGGAAAATGGCAGAAATCAAGAAGGGAAAATTGCAAGATACATCCACACCCCCAGTAAGCGAGACAAAGACTACTGGGAAGAAGCGTCGAAGAGGAGTTGCAACTTGATGGAACCATCCTCGAATTTATGTCACATCCGCACTCATAAGCTTCTTGTCTACTGTATAATCTATACCATCATTGTAGTTTTTCTTGGGGCTGGAAGTTAAATTAGGTGTGCGTTTCACAACTTGCATCAAGAGTATTTTATTTTTGTTCTTTCAGTTATTTAGAGGCAGGTTTAAGTTGGTCTTGTAGTCATGTTTGATAGATAGAGTTTGTGCTGATAAATATTCTCACATTTCGTTGGTAGGATGTAAAGTGTATTGATGGGAAAATTGCATGAAGGTTTCCCAAGTTTTGGTGGCAAATATTTTTCAATTTTTAATCTCTTTCGTGACAAAAGATAAATTCTCACTATGTTTGAGCGAGGAGACTCCTTCATGAGTTCTTTGAGACTGAATGCTCGTTTGACAAGATTTTTGAGAAGTTCATTTGATAAATTTTATGAAGTGTTTCTTTTAATTAGAAGAGCTTTTAGAAGAAATTGATGCAATAAGACTTTTTTTAAAAGCACTTTCGGAATAGAAAGTTATTTTAAAAAAATGTTTTAAACAAAAATTAAAATAGCTTCCTTATAAAGCAAAAGCAAACTATGCTTGGAACTAACTCCTTACCAATCAAAACAAATGATCCATCTACTCCAAAAATATAGGTCGATATGGTATTTTCAAGTTGTAGTCCAAGGCTAGCAATTATCAATTTATGATGTATGTTAAGATTCTAGATTTTAAATGTCATTGAGGATAAAATTGTCCCTTAGAATATTGATACAAGTCATTTTTTTCTTTTTGCCTCGAATCGAACTGAATCGAGCCACTCTTCATAAGTTAAATACCCGAACGAGTATCTGAATTTAGAACCGAAGGATTTGGGTCAATTCTCGATTCTAGCACAAGAATCGAAAATCGAATAAGAACCGAATTTAAATATTTATTTTTTATATTGAATTAATTAAATTATTTTAATTTTTCTAAACAAATTAACAAATTAATTAAATAAACCAGTCAAAGTCAAGTCCAGCCAAATTAATTTTTTGTTAGCCCAACATTTTGGTCTTATCATTTCATTTTCCATTCCAATTTCATTTGGTAAGCAGTACGTTCACTCATGTATAAATACAAATCATTTGATAATTTTAAAACCTACATCCTCATTCTCAGATCGATTTTGAAACTCTTCATTTCACCGACGGCGGTAGCTACTGATTAGATCTCTAAGTGCAGTATAAGCATTAAAAAATTGGGTTACGTTAATTTTTAAAAGTTACAAATGAACATGTCATTAGTTGTATTTATGTAGTATTGTTGTAAATGTTAAAAAAAAAAATTATGGTACGGAATCGAACTCGAACAGTTCTATAATTATATTTGGACCCGAAGGTTCCATTTATTAAATACTCGAAAATTTTGGGTCGGTTCAGTTCTCTTCAGAATCGAACCGACCCGACCCATGTCTAGCCCTATCAATAATCAAGCTACGTTCTTTTTCAACGATCCAAATTTCATGAGTAATGCTATTTATTAGTTTAAATAGCTGTAGATCATTCATTGTCAGTATTATTCGTTACGACACAATTCACAAACAAAACAAAAAAGTTTAAACTTTTTTTTTCTCAAAATACTATTTTTCAATTATTTAATTTCATTTAAGGCCTGTTTGGTACGGTTTAAAATCCAATTAAAATTGAAAATATGGTCGTTATTGGGTCCCACCCGTCTAATAAAAGTTAAGCATAACGGCTAGTTTTTCAATTTTAATCCGATTTTAATCTCTATCAAACACCCTATTAATCTTTTTACATACATTTCGTAACACATTGTGTTACATTGTTATATGCCTGTCTCTTACGCCACTATTAATAATTATAATGAATTTTTTAACATTTGTAACTTTCAAATCACTTGTAAATACCTCGGTATTCTATCATTGTCATAATCACTTGCAGTGTCTCCACCGTCGTTACAACTACCATCACCACTAGAGACCACCTCACCAAACCCAAGAAATCCCACCTACGTAGTTGCCACTAGATCAATGCCGCCATCACTAGAATTTTGAAACTCACGACTATCATGTCAACGAGTCGAGCAAAGTCACGAGCCGAAACTCAAAGCTCAGGCTCCGCTTGAGCAAAATGGTCCGACCTTTTTTGGGGCAGCCAAAAAAATGAGGCCCGACTCGTTCAAACTTTCGACTCGAGTGTTAGCGGATCAAGCCCCAACCGTCCCGAGCCTTTTTGACATAGCTCCTTGCAACTGTGGGCATATTTTCCTTTATTCATTATTCAAGTATAATCTTTAATTAATTGAATCCAAACTGTATTGGGCAACAAATTATAAGGACCAATTCATCATTATTCGAACTTTATCCTTGAATTGGCGGACTCCAATTTTTTTTAATCGGCTTCAATCTATAATTTTCAAACTTTAATGTCAACTGTCGCTATAGATTGCCATGTCAGACATGTCCAAAGCACGAATATAGACTGTACAGCGGTCGACACATATACGTATTCATGCCAACACAGACATGCCCAAATAAAAATAAGGGAAAATTGTAGTTACGGTATCAAATCTTTCATTTAGTAGCATACTTTGTCCAAAATTTTCATTTATACTACTTACGGTACCAAATTTTTCAAAATAGCGCAGCTGAAATCCAAATAGGAGTAAACTGTTTGTTTTGACTTTTAGTTGACCAAATAATTAATATAGACTATAATTTTGACTTTTAATAAAACTGTAACTTCATTTTTTGAAGGTGTTTCGTAGAGATTAAAATCAAATTAAAATTGAAAAATTAGCCGTTATGGTTGACTTTTATTAGACGGGTGGGACCCGATAACGGCCATATTTTCAATTTTAATTAGATTTAAAGCTGTACCAAACATGCCTTTTAAATAAAAAGCACAATTATAATATATTAATAATTGAATTTTTAAAAATAAATCAAAGAAAAAAGTTTTCTTCTTTAAATGTTGGAAGACAACATTTATGTTAGAAGACGAATTTCCACATGAATGAGAACCGTCGAATGTCTTGTCCAAGTGTATATAAATTGTGACGGCATCAGGATTCACCCGGCTGATAAACTAGGGGAAAAGACCAGCACTTCTCAGGATTAGTTGAGCATAGCTTGAACATCTACGTCATAAAAAAGAAGAAGCTATCACCGTAGTCATCCTCCATTACCACTGGCACCAGCAACTGAAAAGAAGAAAATGTTAACTGCATTACGATGAATGCCCAAATTGTAAAGTCCTCAAAACCCATCCCTCACTTTCCATTCTGGCATAATCCTTAAACACACCCTCAAAATTGAGCACCACTACCTCAAAAGGTTTTTGGATCAAGTTTTGAGTACTGTTAATTTGATTATTGATTGGAATATTAGTTGAAATTCCAGTCTTCTCTGGCGAGCCCTTCATGCACTCACCTTACCTGAATTCGAGTAACCCTTCTCCTCTTCTTGTTAGTATGTGGTGATGAAGTGGGTTCTTGTTGTGGGATTATGGTAGTGGTGGAGTTAGTGAGTTCTTGTTGTGGCTATGACGATGGTGTTTTGATATCTTTTGTTTGGTAAACGGGATAATGGGTGGGATCTAGTGTGTTAGTAGGTAATCTATTGCTTCGTTTCAACGGCAGGAGTTTGTTGTGCAGTTGCTATTGCAATTTTTTTATTGATGGCAATGATGATGCAGGCGTTGGGTGGGTGCGATGACATCGACTGCTGCTACGATTGGTGGTTTTTGGGTAAGGGGTTGGAAAAGAAGGGAGGGTGGTGGGTGATGGTTGGGGTAAAGTTATAATTTTATCTCTTTAGAATTAGCCAAAATTATGTTCAATGTTAATTGTTTGGTCAATTAATGATCAAACTAACAGCTTTCTTCCATTTGGATTTCAATTGCGATATTTTGAAAGATTTGGTATCGTGGGTGACATAAATGAAATGATTGGATAAAGTCTGCTATTAAATCAAATGTTTGGTGATGTGGTTAAAATTTTCCCTAAAAATAAACACACATGGAGAGAGTAATCCTTTTTTTTTTTGGTTATATAGAAATCAATCATTAATTTTAATTTTTTATTTATATATTTTATTAACTTTTGTTAAAATGTGCTATAGACTTAGGGTCCGTTTGATTGCAGGAAAAAAAATGTTTTTCAGGGAA
>CAIGRL010020136.1:0-15147 GCA_903798325.1 Fraxinus xanthoxyloides
GCTTGGCGCCTTATTTAGCGGTCAACGGCAATCGTTGATCGCTAATGCGTGCCTAGGCGCGCATTATCATCTTTTTAAAAAAAAAAAAAAAATTACAATTCTTTTAAGTTAAAACTTAAAAGCTGATTTACATTTGAAACTTATCTTTTTGTTGGAAATTTTTTAAAAAATGTATAAAATTTCTATAAATCTGTTTTAGATGTTTGATATGTATTAATTTTAATTATTAAATTATTTTTTGATTGGTTAAAAATTAAGAAAACGCCTTTTTACTTTTTTTTTTATTCATATGCCTCGCCTAAGCTTGTCTAGCCCATAGCTTGGCCTCCAAGCATTATGCCTCTTAGACACTATTTTATGATATTAATCTGAAAGGCAAGAGATGTTAACTACAGTTCAATATTTTATGACTAGTCATGGAAATCACAATGACATTTAGCCCTTGTTTGACAATCATTAAAAAGATTTATTTTTTATTTTTGGAAAAATGAGTTTTGGAATAGTTATTTTTTGGAGGATGTGTAGTAAAAAAATAGAGAAATGTTTTGAATACAAGAAAAATAAGTTCAAGAAAAAATGGTTGTCAAATAGGGTAATTTTCCCAATTTGAATCTACACAAATCTAATCTTTTAAGAAACACGCCATCCAAAATTTTTTAACTAATCAGCTTGTTACTAAACACACATTGCATTGAGATATCTCGGCAGGTCAAAACCAAACGTCAATTCACCACAAAACTCATGGGATGTTGAATATAGATACGAAAGAAGCTGGAATCTTGTATGTTGGTGCAGCCAAAAAAAAATTAAGAGTAAATTGATGAAGTGCTGAGTTTCTTGACTAATTTATTATCAAAAGCTAGAGGGTTCGGTCAGTGAACAAATATAGTCAAGATAAATTAAAGCACATTAACCCAGATGTGACTAAAAATTTTCAACCATGTACTTCTATCAATTGCATAATACGTCAACATCGTCTGAAAAATGGCTGATTTACCCAGAATTAATTCTTGCATTCTTACGTGATTTCACCAACATTTTTGGGCTTTTGGATGCTAATCCCATAAAATATTTTTAGTTATAATCAATTTTAAAACACTACATAGAGATAATATGGAATACGTATGCAGTAGAAAACACGGAAAGGATTGAGGATAAATATTTGCAATTTAAGCGAAGCATTTTCTAATGGACATTTTATCAAACAGTTGGAGATCCCACGTAATCACAAAACGAGGTACAACAATTTGATTGCATGAGCCATCAAACATTGCCATCTACTATAAAGCTATTTGTGATTTAAGTGCAGTGCAGCCAATATTTCCACACAGGCACACACGAAGCCCCCGGTGGCCACGATTCTATGCAGTGGCATAAAAACCTCACAAATTAATGATTACATCTCCGCATCAAATAGCATAACAACCATACGAAGTTCCATAACGAAAAAAGTCCAAAAAAAAAAGAGTCAATTTTAGAGAACTTGGTAGTTGACCGTACCTTCGATCGCTGCCGCCAATAGAGAAAATGAAAATTCGGTTCGGTGGAGATGGCTAGTAAATTGCCGGATGATCACTTGACTCTCGAGTCAATTATTTTCGGCAAATAATATTTAATAATTTGATGATTTATGTGACTAATAAAAGCATCTATTGTAAATTGAAATTGATAGGCAGTAGGGGAAGATGGAAATTGTTATTGGTTGGTGGAATAAGAAAAAGGTTTAGCCCCAGTTTGCCAACCATTTTCATAAAATTCTTTTTTTTTTTCCGGATTAATTTCACAAACCGTCACTGCACTTATTTAAAAATTATAAAACGGTCATTGAAATTTAAAACTTCCAAAAACGGTTACTGACGTTTCATGCGCTTTCACAAACGGCTACTGAAATTTTAATTTGTTTAAAAAACGGTCACTGAAGGATCATTATGATTTTAATTCAAACTTAAATGACCAAAACAAGTTGATATAGAATCTTGACCACTTCAAGTGCAAATTTCTTACTATTAAGTGTCACATTTGGAGTAAATTAGATGGAAATTATAAAAATAAAATTTTAATTCTCGTTCTGCTTATATACGTACAAGACCATAAATTTAGATATGAGGTATAAATATTTTTTTTTTTAAATTTGAATTAAAATCATATTTTTACTCGAAAATTTGCACCTAAGGTGATCAAACTTCTATATCCATGTGCTTTGATCTTTTAAGTTTGAATTAAAATCATTACGGTCTTTCAGTTACCGTTTGTGAAACAAATTAAAATTTCAGCGACCATTTGTGAAAGCGCATGAAACTTTAGTGACCGTTTCTACAAGTTTTAAATTTTAGTGACCATTTTGTAATTTTTAGGTAAGTTCAATGACCGTTTGTGAAATTAACCCTTTTTTTTTAAAACTTATTTTTTTTTTAATTTTTAGTCACATATTATTTAAAAAATCATTATTCAAAAACTCATTTTTTTTTTTTAAAAAAAAATCTTTTTTAATGGTCGTCAAACAGTGGCCTAGCTATTTAAGGAAAAATGTTCAAAATTACATGAAAAGAGTTTAAATTATACTTTTTTAGAAATGTTCATATTATTGTACAACTGATATGGCATCTGCGATGAAGGTACGTATTTAACTTTTAAATCCTTTGCTTAATATCTTTAAAATTAAATATAATTAGGGTTTAGAGTTATATAAAATATTTACGTAAAAGAGAGAGTGAAATATTGCCGGGAAGTAAAATTATATAGTATAGTCAACCATTTTCAAAATCTAAAATCTATAACCTTTTCGATCTTCCTTAGTGATAGGTCTGCTGAATCACATTTAAGTATCGATACACAGTTGTCGTGTTATCTAGGAGATGATATAAACATCTAGTACATGATATTATTACACTAATAATGCAATATTATATGAGTGAGTTCTCAACGAGTAACGATGATCGAGAATTTGAATAACGATCGAAGGCTCTCTTATGATGTGATGGATCTTGCTTTCATTATTTTACGTGTGAATGAATAATGTGCCTTCGAAAATGTCAAAAGTTCATTATACTGGATATCATTTCAAAAGAGACTGTAATTCAAAGTGTCGATGATTCTGGCTAACAATGGTTGGACTATGGCAATTGTTTTACCGTAGTGTGAGCGTCACAATCATGTGATAGCATGCCACTTTTATCATTAGTTGTATTTTTGTTGCTCTACGGTGGAGACTTTAACGAAAGCGTGGTAGGTGAATGGAAGTGGGAATGGAGAAATAGGGTGACGACATCAATTCTTGTTCCAACATGCATAAAATTAGATGAACTGATTCGTAAAGCGATGATGAAGCTCAACGTTGACGACAATATGTATGTAGAAGATTTGGTTCAGAGTACCGTCAATGTGACACATTCCTTAAAAGGAATTAGTTGACGATGAACACGTGAAATAGTACTTTGAACTTTTCAAACATGAACCCTTCTACGAACAATAATTTAGCGCACGCGCACACACACATATGCACCAACATGTTGTGTGAGCTTCAAGTCCCAACTACAACATGTTGTGCTTTGTCCACTGCTGAATCATAATATATAGTAGCTACTAAAACTGTTAAAGAAGTTCTTAAGGTTGAAAGAGTTAGGATAATGCCATTGTATTTTGATAGCCAACCCATAATTCTATTATGGAAGAACCATTTATTCTATGTACATACAAAACATGTGGATAGTTAAGCTACATTTCATGAGAGATGTAGTTGCAAAATGATTTGTTTAACTTGAAAAAGATCCCCAAACAGTTAATCTAGAAAATGTGGGGACAAAAATATTCCCCTTAAGCAAATTCAAGAGTTGCTTAAGGCTCCGTTTAACGTGCCCTTTTTTGTTTTTTTGCTTCCCGATTGATTAATTTTTGTTTGAAACTAATTACTAGAAGAGCTTTCTAGTCAAGAAGTTCTTTTAGATGAAGTCACATTGATCCAACTTTTAATTAGAAGAAACACTTTCATAAGAATGGCCAAACATGTCCAAAAGTAGCTTATAACTTTCAAAAGTTTATTTTGACTTTTCAAAAGCCATACCAAGGCCCCAAGTCTGTTGATCATTGACTTAGGTTAGTTAAGTTCAAACTATGAAGTTTAATATTTGTAACAGGTACTAACTTAATGTTATTTTTGTGCTTGAAATAGTTCTATGCATCTTGATGGCTTGTACCAAGGTGGAGATTGTGAAGGAGTAATACAAGCAGTTTTTTTAATTTGGCTTAAAGGTGTGCTTCAGAATCACAACTTAAAGGTCCCAAATTCACTTTTTTATCTCATGTGTTGTTTACAATTGAACTTCAAGAATGCATCCTTGTCGTTGTATGCAAGTATACAAGGGAGACTTTTGTCACTTTTAAGGTTTCATTCATTTGAACCCCCTGTTTTCTCTCCAAGAAAGCTTGCACTCATTTTTTTCGTCTCTCTAAAAGTGCTTTGTGCTTAGTTTTTGTATGATCACTATAATCACATGCATAGAAAGAGAAGTTTCCTCTGTGATTTCCGATATATAAATGAGAACAAACATTTGATTTTATATTAATCAAGTCAGCCAACATCCATTCCGGTTAATGACAAAAAATCCATTTAGCCCGACACCCGTGGGGCCCTGCCCTGAATGGGGCGGGAATTACCTGCTTAACTGGATAAACGGGGCAAGGCGGGGATCACTACCACAAAGCGGGTATGAGAAGGATATGGGAAACATAGTTCCCACCTCGCTACCCGTACTGTTTAGAGTTAATTTCAAATTTAAGTTTTTTTATTAAATAAAAATAATAAATTTATCATCATTTTTAAAGAGAACATAAGTTGTTTTTAATAAATTAGTAAAAAAGTAATAATATTTACTAACTAAACAAAAAGTAAAATAAATTAAAAAGAAAAAAAAAATGGGACGATAAATGGGGAAGGAGACCCGCCTCGATCCTGCCCGCTTTAACTGGGTATAGAGATGGGGTAAGGCAACAAAAATGCCCAACGGGAACAAGGGTGAGAATGACCAACTCGTCCCATACTCACCCCGTTGCCATCCCTATGTAAAATTCGATGTGGCATTCAACCAATGAAGCTGCTCAACATTGAATTGTATACAAAACAAAAAGTCACAGTATTAAGAGGAATGTAACGACGAAACTAAGTAGAGCTTTATCACTTGGTATTAAGACAGATCCCTCTCGTGTCTCATCTCTCTCTCGTTTTTATCTCCTTCCCCTCTTTTGTTCTCTCACCCTTTCCCCTTCTTCTACAACTCTTCTACAATAAGGTTTGTTTACGCGCGTATGACATTACTAGCTGTCTATGTCTATCCAATCTCTACATGTGGCTAGTTCGCCCTGTTCTGAAATATAAACTGGGTTGTCACAGTAAATGTGGATTCCATTTTTTCAACTTTCTTCTATCGATTATATCTTACGATGTTTTAGAGTTTTATTCTCTCGTATACTGATTGCTCAATTTCTTTTTGATTTCTATTCCTTTCTCATTTTGCAGCAACCCTGGTTTGCCGGGTGCTGGCTTGGTCCCCGGCAGCGAACATTCTGATATAAGTGGTTACAAGTGTCTATTTATTACAAAGGGTTTCTCCAGAGCTCATCTTCATGCTGGATTTCTCCCATATATAAATATCCATGGAAATGTTAAAAATAATCCATAGAAGCTGGCCATGATGATAATTACTATGTGAAGAGATTTATAGTGGTTGGTAAGAAGCATGTGGAATAAGCAGTCACTTCTAGAAATTTAATGGAAATTCCAGCATGTGATGGCTGCTTAAAAAATGTGGTACATAATTCAATGGTTTTCGTGTTTGTTATTCTTGAAACTACATGTTGATTGACTCATGGGGGCATAAACCAATGGAGTACTTCGATCTTTGAGATTGACAGTCGTTCCTACTTTTGACACTGCATAGAGCTCGAGATCTATTCAGAATTTGTACTACATTTGAATTTTAGCATTGTGTACCTTGAGAAACACTCGAAAATCATGCATTGCTTGTAACACAAGACTTTGAGTTGAGAATGCACCTAAACCAGGGGACATACAATAATCAGGTCACTTTTGCTAATATACAATCCTCTGGCAAATGGATTGACAGAAATTTTTTGTTCTATAACTGGTATCACCAAGTTCTGTTTATATCGTCCATATGAATGTGTGCTTTAGGAGTATGTAGCAATATATTTCTAACTACATATAAAAGAGGGAGATTTTCGGTTACTGTTCACAAGCCATTTTCTAGCCGACTTCCCTCAGCCGCTCCATTCAGCTTCAACCGTTTGAAAGTCAATTGGGTCTAAAAAAATAATCTTTCTTCCAGCAGCTGTTGCCGTCGCATCTACTCCATCCCTTAAGAACTCGGCTCTCTTTCCCAACCCCCGGCATCCCACTGGCTTCTAATTACACAACCGCCATATTTCGATTTCTCTTTGCCAACCTTTCAAACTTCGAAAGCACCACTGCCATCGTAGCAAGAAAGAGCCCGAGGAAACGTCCAGGAAAGCAGACGAGGGTATGTTGATTTAATCTGATATATTGCCTTTTTGCTACAGGTTTGTGTGATTTTTTATGGATTGTTTCATTTGGGGAGTTTTTTGGATTCTTGTTCTGGTGGGTATTTGGGAATAATTTTTGTTGATTGGTTCTATTAGAAGTTGTTCTTTTGCTTTTTTTTTTTTCTTCTTCTTGGAATTGATTTGTAGGCCGGGAATTTTATGGGGCTCTATTAGAATTTATTTGCTTATGTTTTGTCAGTAGATTGTTCGGCTATGAAAAAATAAATTCTTTTAATTAATAGATTTCCTCCAATAAATTGGCACAATAATGTTTTGGAGCGATGTTCTGTGAATTTCTTCGATTTTTAACTGATTCTTGTAACCTCTGCTGGCTAATGTGGCTTAGCTGAATTCGTTTATTTATTTATTATAATTTGTTCGTATATAGCTTCTTTCATTGTACAACTATTGAAAGTGGCAGTGTGACTCGAGAAGCGTGTAAATGGAAGGCTTACAGTCTTTTGCTTGTGCAGTCTGATTGCTAACTCTTGTGTTAATTATTGGTAATGATAAGAACGACCTCTGTTAGCATTAATGAGTGTATCTTAATTGTTCTGTCCCTGTCTCGACGCACCTTCTGCTCAGTAATACCCTCTGCCGCTTCCTCCGACGAGGCAACCAAAACTGAGACCTTGGACAAAACAGTCAGTGAATTTCGGGGGAAAAAAAAAAGATTATCGATATAAAAGGAAGGTCTGACAAGGTGTTGAATTTATTGGAGGAAACTGTGGTGGTTAAAGGCTGGGTTAGAAACTTGAGAGTCCAGAGTAGTGTCAATTTTTTTGAGGTAACATTCTTTTCCTCGGTTTTCATTTTCTATTCAATTGAAGTATAACTAGCTTTGATCTGAGATTGCCAGGGGATTAAGTATTAATATTTTTGGTGTTATCAAACCTGCAAACATGAAGAGCATAATGGATAATATCAAAATTTACATTCTCATCCTTTCCCTTAACTGATAATGCAGTTAAACAGCGTTACAATGTACTGATTGTGCAAGTTTTCCAAGTTTAAAAAGAATGCAAGTCTGTGTTCTATTGCAGATTGAGAAACAAGGTTGAAGTAGGGGGGATAAATTTAGTAATTTTTAAAATTATAATGGGATAGATTTAGAGTGGGATAAATATATAAAAATAATGTTTAAATGAATGCATTTAATAAGGTTGGTATTGGAATAAGCATGGATAAATATAGTACTTTTTATAAAATTTTAACAGGGATGAACTTTCGATGGAATGGATATATAAAAAATGTGAATGAAAATAGTGGTATCCAAAATGAACACTACATAATAGTAATACGTAACTTAATTATGTAGGGTTTGCATTGTGTCCACCTAACCATTTGAGTTTAGTTTTGTTTCACAGAATAAACTTACAATAGCACAAATGACATATGTACCTCAAATACTGTAGATGCAATAGATATAAATTGATAACTCATTCGTATGTGAAAGAATGAGACATGATGAACATCAAAGGACAAGAGATGACACCATTTTATGGATCCCCCTTGACAGAATATGAGATACTTAACCCATACACTAATTAGCTTCGTTACATGCTTTCATTGTTAACTGTAAGGAAGTTAATGAAAAGAAATTGATAAGTATATTTAAACTATTCTTTTACTAAATTTCTTAATACATTTTTTTCCCAGCATGCAATGACAATATAGTACTCATACTACGAAAATACGTGCACAAAAGAAAGAAGAAGAATGTGAAGAGGTAAAGATGATATTGAGAACAGTATGCTGAAGGAGTTGGATTTTGGCAAGTTTGCATTATTCGACATAATTAGTTTTCAATAACTACAAGTTAAATATATTGTTGAAAGTGTTGTTGGTTTATTGATTGGCATGAGAAGACAGGAAAAAAAGGAAACAATGAAGGGGCGAGCAGTCACAAGAATGGAGCCACGTGCCTCTCTTTATGAAGATTTTAGGAGCATAGAATAGCGTATTAGAAAATGTTGTAAGTACAACATTTGCCTCTGAGAATATTATTGACCAAGAAGGGTGTTTTAAATCAAAATGTATTGAGCATAGAATAGTGTACTTAGAAAATGTTTAGAGGTAGGAGTTATTTATAGATGCGTTACGCTCATTATAATTATGTAGAAATAATACTTCACCCTTCCATGATCCAATTATAATTTTCCGTGACCTTCACTAACATAAATGATGATGATATATGGTCTCTACAATAATTTAGTTGATCCTGGTATAGAAAAATGATGTTCAATTATCTCACATGGCTCCTTTCCTTTTTCTTGGATTTACTTCTTCGAAATAAAGAGGAATAAATGTTACCAAAGAAGGCAAAAGAGAAGTTGAGAAACTGTGAGAATTCTGATGAGAAGGGTGAAAAAGTCTGTTTTATGTCGCTAAGTGAAAGTTAATTTAACATTTTTTGCTCATCTTTGTATCTGAAGTTATTTATTGCTGCATATATTATGGAAGAAAAATTATGTGAATGATATGCACGTGGTATCATGGCTATGAAGAATATTTTGTTAGTGTTAGAAATGTAAATCTAAAGTTAAAGCAATACACATCTTTAACCTCACTTTCTTGATTTGCTTTTCCTATTATGGAGTAGAATAATGTCCAGGAGCATGTTTGGGTGGTATATAAATATGGTCAAACTATCTTATAAGCTGAAAGCCCATCCAAACATGCTGCTTAAATTGTGAGTTGGCTAATTTTAATCCCAAGTTTAAATAAGCTAAATGCCCAATTATGTGTGACTTATCTATAATACAAGTGGGGTTGATCAAGTAATTACCCATTTACCCTCCCTTTTCAACAATTAGTATTGTAATTCTTAATTAATATATGAAAACATGCCAGTTAATCACAAAAAAATTTATAAGGTTTTCTATAGATGATTTACCCATTTTAAATTTCTCTTCACGAATAATTGTGGTACAATTATATCTTTTTCAAGGAAGAATCTCTATAAAAACGTTGGCTTTGCTAAAGTAAAATATTATGAGGAAATAATTACGTTACACGTATTATTCTTAATCTCAAGTAAAACACTCCGGAGTTATTTTCGTCATTTGGCACAACCAAAAGCCCAGAAGTAAATTCAGATATATGCAACTGAATTTCTTATTAATGTACACTGCATCACCCAGAACACGTGCAACGCACATGCATCCACTAGTATTAAAGAAAAAGAATGTTTTCAATACGCTTGAAGCATGACCTAATCTGTTAAATAACAATTTCGTGTTTAACTACAAAAGAAAAATATGTGGATTTAAAACTTGATGTACTAAATGAAGGAACATCTTTGCTGATAGATAATTGTTTCTTGCAAATGTGTTGCAGCGAAAATTTTAATTATCTAGAAAACTAAATTTCATGTTTTTTCTGTATGGTTAAGAGATTACTTTGAACATTCTTATTCTTTGTTAGGCATATTGACGTAGACATATTACTTTTCTTTTTTTTAGTCCTCTTTTAATTTTCTGTAAAGCAAAGATGGAGAAAGTCCAAAATTGACTATGACTTATTTCCATTGGCAACAGGGTCTATCCCCACTGCCAGGGGTGGCCCTGGCAGAGTAGCACGGCCCTTGGCAACATTATATAATTGACAACCATGCTATATGTACATTGTGATTAACGTCAAGGTTTACACTCTCCCATATGGATACATCTACACCATTGATTTTGACACCATCACATCAATGCCCAGATTTCTTCCACGTAGGGGAGAATGTCCATGAAGGTATCAAGGAGAATGTACATCTAGTATTATTCATATCATTGATGCATGTTGTACTATTCTCATAGATTAAAATACCCTTTGAAGTATCAACTCTTATTTTCTTCAAACGCCACACCTTTCAGCTCAACAATGGCTAGGTATGGCACCACCACACACAGGACAACCACTACTTTTCCATCTCCTAGGACGATGAATCTGAGGAATTGACTCAAAAATATTTTAACAGTTTCAAATTCACGCCCTTTTGATATCCCTTCTACCCTTGAATCAGCAGCAGTCAGAATCATCAAGAACTTGGGAGAAATTCAGTTTCTACCATGCAATATTTGTTTGGACTGTTCTCTTCATAATCTTTATGCCATGGCGCAAGGTTTCATTGGTCCTTCTGGTAGCCATGACAGAAGTGACCTTTATATACTTTCTTCTACTTCGTGCTTTGCCCAATTCTGTTGTGCTTCATAAGGTCATTTACAAGCGAATTGTGTTGTTTCTGCTGTTTATGATAACATCAATCGAGCTCATCTTTACTTATGCTTCCATTCATCTATTCATGACTCTTTCTACAACTATGCCTATTGTTGTACTTCATGCAATGTTGAGCAAAATGGATGATGTGTTTGTGAATGAAGGGAAGGTGTAGGGGAGTTAGTTCCACTTGCGGAAGGAAGAGTTAGTGATGCTGAGCCTGAGAATTTGGTTTAATGATGTGGGGGTCAAACTCCAATGATTTTTTTTTTTTTTTTATAAAAAGGAAAATAATGAAACTTATTTTTGAGTCCCATTTTTTTTGTTTAAAATGTATTTTGGAATAGTATTTTGTTGGACAATGTATTGTTAAAAACTAAGAAAATGTTTTGGGTTGCATGTAATATTATTTTATTAAAGAATGTGTGACTAAAAATAAAAGAGAGAACAATGTATTTTGAAAATAATGGGTACCAAATAAGGGCTTAATGTGTTGATGATTTTTTTTCTTCAATAAAAGAAAGGATGATATTGATTTAGCAAGTCTCAACTATTATATTTGATATATTTAGAAGATAGTAATGATATATGTTATGTCTCGCCACCGAGACTCCAGTCAAAGTGTCACATCGCAGTCCATGTGGAAATGAAAGCCAACAAAGACCCAATAGATTAACTGGAAAGAGGTCAAACAAAGGTTGAAGCTCATATGCTGAAGTATTGCCCAAATAGTTGAAGTTGTAAGCCGAAGCGCTACATACAAATTAATGAAGAAGCCAAGCTCTTCCCACAGAAGACCACCAATAGAAGCTCCCTCCGGGAGAAGCCCTTATTTTATCAGAAGTCTCTGAAACCGAAGTTATCTCTTACAAAATCTGTAGACAATCTTTAGGAATAATTGATGTAACGTTTGCAATAAAGAATATCAGGTGTGTCACCTAATATATATATGGCGACTGATCCTTTGTCAATGTATTTATTGTATAGTATGCTTAATGATGTAAGATTTCATTCTAGGAGAAGATGCCGCATGGTTCTGATCCAACGGACAACAAGTCAGTCAAAACACTATAAATAGGTGGTCTTTGTAAATCGTAAATGACTTTTGGATCTTTGATCTGTGGGTTAGTCATTTGAAGACTGATTCTAATATACAAGAAATCACTTAAGATAGATACTCTCAAAAAAACTTCTTGCTTGTTCTTTATATGGTAGTTTGATCCTAAATTATTTACAATTTGTTGGTGATTGTTTGTTAGCGCAATCATCCTAGTCACTATCACCGGTGCTCAAACACTTTTATCCCGTGCTTTAAAGCATCTCCCGCGTTCCACGTGTTCTCCTTCTCTCATTGGTCTTCCGTTCAAAACACGTCGGAACTTGCTTGAGATGGCCTGAGTGGGCCCGATATCTGTTATCCACGTTTGCGTTTCATTTTTCGGGGTCAAGACTATATGTACAATTGATGATGATCTCCATGTAATATGACATTAAATGATAAGAATAATAAAGTCGGTCTCATATTCATACATTTAGGGGATGTTTGATTCTTATTTTTCCCTAAATATATTTTTCTCTTTTTTTTTCAACCACACATTTTTTATTAAAATAATATTACATGCAAATTAAAAAAATTTCTTTTTTTAACTACACATTCTTCATCAATTTACTATTCCAAAATATATTCTTAAAAAATAATGGGATTCAAACACCCCTCAATTGTCCTCGTGAATTCATTACACATGATCTTCACTTTGTACATATAACTTTATTGTTTAGAACAATTTTGATTGATACATAAAACAATTTAGACTTTGTACATATAACACCATTCTTTAAAAGAATTTCAATGAATAATAATAGAAAAGCTCTACAAATACATACAAAATCAGGAATATCTTTAAACTAAATAACGTAAAAATCAAGAATATCTTTAAACTAACTCGGGTGTGTTTGATGGATATTATTGAGAAAATAATGTATTTTAAATAATGATATGATGAGAAATATGTGGTTAAAAAATAAGGAAAAATTATTGATGTGATGAAAAATATTAGACCATGTTTGATAATATTTCTTTTCCATAGAACTAGGAATTAGTTTTTTATTTTCCACATTTTTGTTTATTTGATAGGTAAAATTTTCGTGACAAATGTTTTTCCACCCAACCCCCTTTTTGATCATTTATTGGTTTTTGACGAAAAACAATTTCCATAAAAATAAAGTCAAATAAATATCTAAAGATCCAAAATTTCAATATTTTTTAGATGAAAAATCATACCGATCAAACACAATTAATTGACAATTTCCAATAAAACAACTTTTATGCAATTCAATTTCCTGAAATTCATTTTCTTTTCATCCAAATTTCATTCTTGCAATCAAACGGACCTTTATTTTATTGAAAAATGTGGTTGAAAATGAATTTTGAAATAATGTATTTTGAAAGAATGTGAACCAAACAAGGGCTAATAAACATCAATTTAGAAAAAGGACTTTCAACCGCTCACTCAATTTTCATCAAGACATGGGTAGTAGGGAAAAGTTTTATTAGAAAACACAGGGCCGACCCTAGCTATAAGCGGCATAGGCGATCACCTGAGATCTCGCTTTGGTGAGGACCCCAAATTATATAAAATTAATTGAATGGTTAAAAAAAAAACGAAAATTATAATTACGAAATTCTTTAAGTTAAAAATTATCTTATGCAAACGCAAGAAGCTAATAAAATTTGAAAATACGAATATTTCTAAAAAAAAATCATTTAAATGACATAAAATTCATCACATTTATTTATGTATTACGTAAAAATATACCACTGTCTTTACTTTCTTTATATATAGTTAATTAAACCATTTGTCTTCCCAACCATCATTTTTTTGTTTCTTATCAAGAAACAAGAGGTCATTTTTCTCTCTAAAATTTTTGGGCATTATTTTTTTCTAATACTCTCATGGTGAGTCTTACATTTATTAAAGGAGTTGCTTCTAAAGGGACTTGTATTCATGTATCTCTCTAGACTAGATTCTTGTATTTTATTTTATTTGTTTATTTTTTTTAGTCTTCCAGTGTCATTGTATTAATTAATGTTTTAATTAAACTAATGTTTTTCTATGTGCAGTAGAGTTTAAATCTTGTATTTTACCTGTCAACTTTCTTGATCATGTTAATTTATTTTTTAACTACACATTTTATAGAATTTACAATTTTTTAATTACATATTCTATCAACATTAATCCGAATTTGCTAAAAAAAATGATTTTAATCTCTACTAGACTCCATTTTAATGGAAATTGGGGTGAAAATGAGTATTGGATAGTAATTTTTGGAGGATGTATGGTTAAAAATTAAGAATTTTTTTCGATTTATGTGTAATATTATTTTATGGGAGAATGTGTAATTGAAAATAATTTTTTTTTCTCAAAAAAAGAACAAACGTAGACTATCATAGGACCTCTATATTTGAAGCTGACATAAATCTCTAAAATATCAGCGGCCTGAGAAAACACCTTGACCCACTTCCATATTAAAGCAATTCAATTAATTGAGAGGATTATTTTAGTTTCAAAGACTTTTTCCACGTCACCTAAATGAAAAATCGTGATCTTCAATTCTTTTAGGAAAAAATGCATCTGGGATCCTTGCCCTTTTCAAAATGTGGAATGAGCCTCCAATCTTCAGATTTTGGCAGCTCTACCCCCACACATTCGAGAAATTATGCAGTCGAATGACCTTTAGATATATTCATTAGATGTGAGTTGTGACATATATAGTGCACATGTCCAAGTCGATGGCTTTGGATGTATTCATTAGATGTGAATTGTGGCATGCATTATGTACAACTTACACAAGACAAAAAGAGTACTTATTTTCTAAAACATTTGAGTTGCGCGGTTGTGGGCGGCGGCGGCAACAATGGTGTGATTGCATTGGGGTGGTTTTATTTAATTGGGTAGTGATTGATTGGTGCTTGGGAAGCTGGAAAATTTTCTCTCTTCTTTTCTAATTCTTCCTTTTTCCTTTTTGTTTGTTCTTTTAATTGTTTGACATGAGAAAAGGTGGAGAGAAAACTTTGCCCTTCTAAAAATGGTCAAGTTCAATTCACGCATTGAACTGATGAATATTTGGACATTTACTATCCAAATGACTCTCAACTGCTTATTTTTTCGATGGTCTGAGATGATATTGCTAAAACTTGGAGGTTGGGTAATGTATATTTTGAAAAGGTTAGGAACCCTAACTGTAATTTTCTTATTCCTTTTTCACCATCTCCTCCCAAATTGCATCCTTTTAGTTTTACTTATCCCCCAGTTTTATCTTCCCACCCCACCCCATCCCACCCCACCTTACCCATCTCAATTTTAA
>CAIGRL010020180.1:0-10948 GCA_903798325.1 Fraxinus xanthoxyloides
AGGACAGTTCGGGGTAAGTTGTCCCAACCCCATATACAATAGTCAATGAAAGGTCGAGAGAGTGCCATCCAAGCAGATCCTAAAAGAAAAGAGAGTTGATTAAAATGAGTAAGCGAACTATGAGTCCAGATATTTAAGGCATAAACAAAATTTTCTTTGAAAATAAATATTTTCCTCGTAAGAATTCTTGTAACTTCCAAAATAGACAATCAAATTTTGCAGGAAAAAATCATAATGGCCTTGATTCTAATTTTTCTTCTTTTAAAAATTTCGGAAATTAGATTTCCACAAGTTTCTCTAGATTCTAAAATCAAGATATTTTGTCTTCATTCTCACAAAGAAGCCTAATTCGAAATCAATATCACTCAACACGAGATTTCCGCCCAAGAAAACTATCTTCCCTGCTATTCCCTTCATCTTTGAAGTACTAAATTTCTAATCATTTCCTAATATGACACGTCCTCAACACCACAGATCTTAAAGACTGTCTTCTCAGTGTTTACAAGAGATGTCCCAATCTTGTTTATGGTACCGAGCTTCATGATCACAAGTCATCATTCTTTGAGCATTGGGTTCTTGGAATCTGAAGTATAGTTTTTAAATGAGTACATCTTCGTGGCTCGAGCCTCAAAGTCATTCATAAAGAGTATCATAAGTATTTCATGATAACATCGATGAAAATGCCACAGATCATGAAACCAAAGAAGATTCAACACACAGCCTATTTCAACTTGAACCATTGTATTAATCATTAGCAAGAATCAAGAATCTCAGTTTCACTATTTCAATGGAAAATTTGCATAAAGAGTATTTTGCAGATATAATTGTAAGTTGAGATTAAACTATTAGCTTTAACCTATATGGTACAAAATCAATAACGAATATTGAACGTATTAAAGAAAAGGTGTGAAGAGTCCTTTTCAATGGAGTAAAGATTTTAAGTTTCCATAGAGATGAACAAATACAGAAAGATGAGGTTGTCCTAGTGCCCAAAATACTTTTCAACTCCGGTGTTCTAGAACTTCAATTAGCACCCTACATCTTGTATTAGAAATATACAACTCATAAATTACATTTGTTAACAACTCAACACAATATTAATTGCAGATCCCACTTGTCGAAATAGGCTGTGTGTTGAATATTGCTGTAATACCATTTTCTTGGAGTCTTCACATTGCTGTGAAGATAAATGGTATTACAGCAAGGTGAAGGGTCCAAGAACTTATTTTTATAATTCATTCAGACTAAATATGACAGTCCACACAGGGGAAAAAAAGGATAAATAATTATCAAACATAAGACACGATAATAAAAGCCAGATAAGTAATGCCAAGTTGTACCTGTAAAGAGCTTAAATGCTGTAGGCACACTTCTTCGTTGCGTAATCCAGAACACATCAGATTTCTTTGTCATATACAAACCAGGATCAACAATGACAGGCTTCGCTCTTTGAAACCTACACGCATTCAATGTAATACCATGCCATTGATTAGATCTATTAATCCCTTAACCCCAAATATAAATCAACAAGGCTACGTTAAAAGCAAAACTAGAATGTCCCAGAAATAAATAACTTACTCTTTCCAGCCAATGTTACTTGTATGATCGATAAAATTAAGATCTCTGGGCAAGTGCGAAAATGTATGCAGCAGATCTAATGATCAACCAAAACCCACATATCATTAAGCAAATTACCACAAATCAACTTCAACAAAAAATCAAAATAACCTAAAAATCCAATCTTTTTTTTCTTTCAACAACAGAAAATATAAACAAAATGAATAAAATTCATTAGCATTAATTTTTACCATCTTGAGTGATCATTGGATAATCAGAGGCGCTGAGATTAATAAACCAATCCCAATCCCCACCTTCCTTGAGCAAAATGGCAGCCGCATGCAGTGTATTGGCTACCATGGTGGGCCCGCGATAGGTTACCAAATTGGCCTTTGTAATCATCCGAACATTCTTGAATTTCCCAAAAATGGGGTGGGTTTTCACGTAATTGTGCAGATCGAGGCGCTCTTCAGCTGAGGACTCTGCATCGAGGTGTACCACATACTGATTACGCGGATGGTAAAGCGCCTGGAGGGTACGTCGGAGCATGCCGCCATCTCCTGCCGAGCCGGATATCAAATAAGCCAGGCGCGGCGGCGGCGGCAAGGTGGAAATCGGAATAGGGCGGAGCTTCGACTCGACGAAAATAGATGCGGCGGCGGATGAGGAGTAGTACCGTTGAAGTGGCAGCAGCGGCATCCCATTCGGCGAGGTTACGGTGGTTAAAAACAAAAGAAACAAAGAAACTATTGAGCCAATGGCTAATGGGAAGATCCATTTTCTCTCCATTGTTTGCGGGTGCCTCAAATGCATATAATAGTTCTTTAGCTTCTTCATTTAAACAAAAATGCAAAAAAATAAACAAGAAAAAATTAAGATTACAGAAATTTGAATTAATTCTGAAATGGTTTCATATAGAGAGTGATTTCAAGCTGAACAACAGGTACACTCACGATTTGGGGTTTGTATGAATAGTGGTGTTGGGTAAAACGTGGAGATTTGGTTTTGCGAGATTGCAATTGTTTGTTCTAGCAGGTAGATGGAGTGAAGATTAGTTTAGNGGTGGTTAAAAACAAAAGAAACAAAGAAACTATTGAGCCAATGGCTAATGGGAAGATCCATTTTCTCTCCATTGTTTGCGGGTGCCTCAAATGCATATAATAGTTCTTTAGCTTCTTCATTTAAACAAAAATGCAAAAAAATAAACAAGAAAAAATTAAGATTACAGAAATTTGAATTAATTCTGAAATGGTTTCATATAGAGAGTGATTTCAAGCTGAACAACAGGTACACTCACGATTTGGGGTTTGTATGAATAGTGGTGTTGGGTAAAACGTGGAGATTTGGTTTTGCGAGATTGCAATTGTTTGTTCTAGCAGGTAGATGGAGTGAAGATTAGTTTAGGATTATTCCTCGCGTACGGGGATTTTTTTTCACAGGCAGCTTAGCTATTGGTGTGATGCCTTTTTCAAGTGATTTTGATAAGAACCAGTTATATTTATAGCATAACTCGTTAGTTTAAACTATTTTTATTTTTCTTCAGGCCTTTCTGACTCACACCGTGATTCAAAGTCCATTATTTAAAGTATATGATTAGTCTTCGCAGGTACAAACGATCCAAATTTATGTTACATCGTAATATGATTCGAGGATTAGGGTTGACAACGAACCGAAAACGTTACAATCGTTCCCATCGCGTCAAAATATTTTGATAGTAAGAGCGGGCAAAGATTAAAGAAAATCTTTGTCTACTTATTTTTAATGTAATATAAATAAAAAAATATGACAAAAATAATAAATCGGGATGGGGACAAGAAAGGTAACTAGACATCCCGTTCCATCAAGGTAAGGGCAACGCAAGGCATAGCCAAGGGAAGGGTAAATTTGCCACAATCAAGCTACGCGTACTCTAATTTTTTTTTCATTAAATTTGACATTCTTGTAATGCGATATTTTTTTAGATATCGATTTTCACAACACTTTAAACAATTAGTGACACGAATTTTGACAAAACATAGACCGTCAAACTTGATGTACACCAAGTGTGTACAACTAGTTTAATCCATTGTGCCACCCTAGTAAGAATCTTGTTATAATAAAAATAAATAAATGTCAAACTTGATGTACACCAAGTGTGTACAACTAGTTTAATTCATTGTGCCACCCTAGTAAGAATCTTGTTATAATAAAAATAAATAAAATAATTTCCTTTGAACTTATTGTTCAACTATAAAGAAATGTGAAGAACCAACTTTTTCCTTTTAGGTTTAGGACTAATGTTACAATTTTCACCATCCAAATAAGACCACTATTCATTGGAGATTAAAATTAGATTTTTGATAAATTTTGATAAAAGTTGATTAAATATGTTATTGAAAAATTGTGAGTCACATAAAATATGGTATTAAAATTGATTATTGACTTTAATCTAGAATAAAATTACTACAACACGGGCGTAATTATATTTTTGTCTCTTTCCATGTTAGTGTCTTTTTGGAAAAGCTTTAAAAATAAGATTAAAAAAGGTAATCAATTACTTTTAACAATACATTCACAATTATTACTCAATTTTGTGGGATCCAAGCTACTTCTAAGTTTTATCTCAAAAACAATCTTTTAGTTATTACAAACAAGCCCTTAATGTTTGACGGCCTTTATTTTCAATTTTTTTTTACATACTTATTTTCAACCACACGTTCACAAAAAAATATTTTACGCATAAATTCAAAATTTTTCTTTACTTTTTAACCACACTTTTTTTTCTTTCTAAAAATCACTATTTAAAACTCTATTTTCCATAAATAATTGTTATCAAGCAGGATTAGTTTTTGGTAGATATATAATAAGAAATTATCTCTAATTTTAATTAGGAAAGTCTGGACCTTGTTAAGAAACTTATGGGCCCATGTTGACTTTGAGGCCTAATAATTATGATGATGGATAAGTAGAAAATCAATACTTTTAACTTTATAATTAAGAATTTTCATGAAGGTGGATTGAATTAAATTACAATAATGAAATGCTATGAATTATGTGTGTATGACTAATCTTCTTGATTCAATGTTTAAGCAACATTTAATCACTATGCCACTAGAAATTATTAAGGTGATAATTACAAGTACTATATTTTACTTTAATTAGACATAATTGCCTTGATAAAGCCCAATTAGCTTAGATTACCTAAGCTCGTGTAGATGGGATTAAAAGTCTTTTTTTTTTTAATGTCGACTTCATATTGATGTCAAAAGTAGAAAATAAATTTGGGTTTTTGTTGGAGCCTCGGAGATCCACACATTTACGTATTGTTAGTACATGTTCGATTGTGAAAATACATTAATTGTATGACGGATTGATAAATACTAAAAAATTCTACTAATCTGAAAATATGTCATCCTCAAGGTATGCTTTTTCATACTTTTCATTTAATTTAAATCATTTTAGTTAAAATAAAAAATAAAAAAAAAATCGTTCTTTAGTATCTTTATAAAATTATTAAATATGATTTTATTTTTTTCAAATATGATTGATGAGTAATTAACAAATCAACATAAATAATTTTTTTGAGTAATTTAATAAAGCTCCTAAAAATGAATTAAATATTTTATATTGCTTGATTTAGTACCATTTTCTCCAATTTTTGGATTTATTTTTATACACTTTACATTTTATACTATAACAAATTTAAAAATTTAAAAGTAACATTATTATAATAATACCATAAAGTTGGCATGAAAGGTTGGAAACTTAGATTATTTTTTTAGTT
Source organism: Fraxinus xanthoxyloides (assembly GCA_903798325.1). NCBI lineage: Eukaryota > Viridiplantae > Streptophyta > Magnoliopsida > Lamiales > Oleaceae > Fraxinus > Fraxinus xanthoxyloides. Next base: position 5,321 of record CAIGRL010020180.1, read on the forward strand.
CATCTTTTAGTAAATATATTAATCAATTTTTGTTTGTCCATTTTTAAATGAGAAATTAATATTCACAAACTACGATAAACTTTAAATAACTATATATAAACTTTTTAGAATTAAAATAGTGTGATTTTGTCTAAATTAAATTAAGTAAAAATGAAATAGGAAAACAATATAATCATATATAAGTGGTTTAATGAAATTTTCGAAAAGGAAGAGGATGTCTTCATAATTAATTTGCTCAGAAAAAAATAGAAAATTACCGAGTTTTAATATTCTTTGCAAGAACAATAATTTATGCACTAAACACCCTACGTGCCTTCCACCCAGCTATAATTAAAGGAAAAGGACTAACATTTCTCATTTTTAGATGTTGAGGACCAACGATACAATTTTCGCTGTCTATATTTAATGACATTTATGTCTCTTTAAAAGTTTAAGTCTTTAGGATAAGTACATAAAAAAAGGAAATACTTAATTTTAATTATAGTTAGGTAAGATTAGGAAAATTTGGACCTTGATTAAGAAATTTATGAACCCATGTTGACCTTCGCGGCAAATATTAATGAACGTGGATAATTTACTTTTAATCAATTGTGCTACACATACATTATAGCTTACAACTTTATTTACACTCCATGATGTTGAACACAGTTTTATCATTGATTTTAAAAATATTTAAAATAATTAATAACCTCGATTTTTATACATTATGGAATGCAATCCATGATATGCAAAAGTAATGTACAGGTACCTTTATTCCTAATACTTGCCGACTTTATAGTTGAGTTTCGTAAAGGTGGAATGAATTGATTTACAATATAATGTGAATTGATTTACAATAATGTTATATTAATTATGACCAACCTTCTTGATTTTCAAGCAACATTTAATCACTACACCACAAGTAGCTTTACTTTGAATTTTACTGTGTACATTCCATGGTTCACCGAACTCCATGTGAATTTAAATACAAATGGGTAGGAAAGTGAATGATATTCAAAAACTGTTCAATCATGTTCCGATATATGGCACAATGTCAAAGTTAATGCACTTGTAGCATGATTCTTTTATTTTTAATACTTGCCCACTTTATACTTGAGTTTCGAAAGGTGGACTGAATTAATTTACAATGATGTTATGTTAATTATGACTAATCTTCTTGATTTTCAAGCAACATTTACTCACTACCCCACAAGTAAGTATTAAGGTAATAATTACTGGTACAATTTTTTACTTAAATTAGACATTATTAACTAAGTAATACTATTTAGCAGTTACTAAAATCCCAATCTAGAATTTAATTTTCTATAATATCAATTAAATTTGTGTTCTAGCACACGTAGTCCGAGATAACATTATTGAAGAATTGGCGCAAATGATATCTAACCTATGTGTTTGTCGTGCAAATGATCTCAACCCTTGCACAAAATTTATATATTCATCATACTCTAAGTTAGGATTGGACAAAATTCCTTGATCGAACCGAACCAAGCTGAATCGAATAGGGCGGTTCTTCATAAGTAAAATATTAGAACGGGTATTTGAATCGAGAACCGATGTGTTTGGTTCTGTTCTAGGTTCCAGACCAAGAATCGAAGAACCAAATTTAAATAATTTTTTTAGTTTTTTAAATTGAATTAATTAAAATTTTTAATTTTTTTCTAAACAAATTAATAAATTCACTAATTTAGTGATTAATGCTCCAACTCTCAAGCCAAGTTCATGTTTAGCTAGCCCAGTCCAGCCCAATTTCTAAATTCAATTTTTTAGCTCAATTATTAATTTTATTGTTAGCACAAGATCTAGGCCTTTTTAACTTTTTATCGTTCCATTTTCTAATTTCATACTTTAATTCGTTAAGCATAGATCCACTCACCCAAAATCATTTGATAAATTGAAAACCTATATCTATATGCCCAAATCGAAGCCTCTGAATGCCGAGTCCAACTTCCTCTCTCCAAATGCCTATCGAAATTATGAATGAATATGTCATTAGTTGTATTTATGTAGTGTTGCTGTAAATGTTAAAAAAATTTATTATGGCACGTAACCGAACAAAATCGATCCCGAACAGATCCATAATTATATTTGGACCGACGGTTTCATATATATGTAGTGTTGATGTAAATGTTACAAAAATTAATTATGTTACAGAATCGAATGGAATCGAACCTGAACAGTTCTATAATTATATTTGGATCCGACGGTTCCATTTATTAAATATCCGAAAATATTGATTCGATTCGATTCTCTTGAAAACCAAACCGAACGGGATCATGTCCAACCCTACTCTAAATACATCAGTAATACAATTTCATAATTTTAAAAAAGCACTATATTCATTCAAATCTTTAATGTAGAGCAACTGAGAATGCAATACTTCTGCGTAGGGTTAAAACCCACTAATGGTGGGGCAAGACTCCCCTCTTCTAACATGATTTTGTTCTTTCAAAAAACAAAAATAAAAATTGATGAAATTTGTTTTCATGTATTTCCTCTAATGGTAATACTAAATTTATCAAATTCACAATAAAACATAATCATTATTTTTCAAATTCTTCTTCATATATTGTTATGTCTTCATGTAATTTCTCCAATGATAATCTTTTCATTGTTGTTTTAATTTCAGTTGAGGGTGATATTTTATGATTTTAGTTAAAGAAGATATTTTATGATTGTTACGGTTTCATGATTTTAGTTAAAGATGATATTTTATTATTAATTAAAATTTTAGTTAAACACAATTTCTAAAAGAAAAAGAATTTAATGAAAATAAATATTAGTGGATGAATTTAGAACGATATATTTTAATTTTATTTTATATGTGTCTATTTAGGTAAATTTACATAAGATTATATATATATATAGCCCCTGTTGGTACACATTAAAATTTTCATTCTCATTCTTATACTCATTTTCAACCACACATTTTCAATAAAATATATTTTTCATCACATTAATAACTTTTCATTCTTTTTAAACCACACATTCTCCATCAATCTACTATTACTATTTCAGAATACATTCTTTTAAAGCGCGCGCACGCACACGTCGCGCGCACACACGTAAAAAAAACCTCAATTCATCCTACCAACCACCTGTGAAGCCAGCACTCAGCTTGCACCGGCGGTCGCAAAAACTGAGGGTTTAGTGAGACAAACAAACCTGCAAGATGCTAGTACTATGATTCGAGGATTCTGGCCGAGATGGGAGTGAAGAGGAGAACATATATGAACCAAAAAAGGGTAGACAATAATGTATATCAAGAACTAAAGTTTTCTTAAGTCGCTCTTTTCAAAATTAAGAACTAAACTTTAAAACTTTAAAAATAAGATATTAATTAAATCTTATTTATGAAATAATTAATTAAATATATTAAGGTTACAATTTTATAGTATTTGGTCACAAATTATTTATTGGGCATGAATCAAAAATTTAATAAATCACAAATTATTTTACGGTTATAAATCAAAAAATTTATAGATCACAATTTATTTTTCAATTACAAATAAAAAATTATAGGTTAAAATTTATTTATCGGCTATAAATCACAAATTTTATACGTTATGATTCAAATTCTAGGTCATATATTATTTACTGTCACAAGTTATTGGTCACATTCGTCATGAAATAACCAATTTATTAGTCACAATTAACTAAATAATTGGTTACAAGCACTGCACAAAGCCATCCCGTCCACAATCACCGCACTGTCGACACAACCACCACCAACATTTCACCACTGCAGCCAACATTACAACCACCACCTCATCGTCAACACCACCTTACAATTTTTAACAAACAAACAAAAAACCCAAAAAGTCACCACCTGCACCACCACCACCCTACAATATGAAACTCACAAGAAGATACAAAAACCAAAAGGCCGGCACCACCACACCACCACCAACACAACCTCACAATCTAAAACTCACAAAAGAAACAAAAACCAAAAAGCAAGCACCACCTCACCGTACCACCACCATCTCACAATCCGAAACAGAAACAAAATTAAAAACACCGATTGAGTTAGCATTGCTGTGCTGCGCAATGAACACCTTTGTGGTGTTCATGTCAGTGTTGCATAGTAGCGATCCACTTAAATCAAGTGTCGCATAGTGGCAGGGCTTCTCTGTGCTTGACGATGAGGGAGAGATAGTGAGGTGTGTGTGACGAAGATAGAAATGGAGGGCAGAGTGACATGCAACGAAGAGAGAGAAGAAAGACGTCAGAGCGGTGTGGCTTCATAGCGAAGAACCCAGAGGTTGTCTCCGACGACAGCAGTCCATGTGAGGGAGAAGAAAGAGAGTGGCCATATAGAGAAAAAAAAAATGGAGAATGAAAAGTAATGGGTTGTGCTAAGTGTGCATTAGCATGTACATAAGGGTGTCCATAATAGGTGCCTATTATGGACACCCTTATGTACATGCTAATGTACACTTAGCATTTTCCAAAAGTAATTAGGGTTTAGGATTAAATTTGGTGGGGTGAGGTGGACGGAGGTAGGTTTGGTATATAAATTAATTTAATTTTATAATATTATTATTAATATCTAATTTTTGTATAAAAAAAACTTTAAATCTAATTTTTGAAATGGTAACATAAAAAGTAATTTCCACGATTAGATATGTACATTATTATGTAAATGGAAATTGAAATATAGTGACTTCTTTATATGAAATGAATAATACTAATATAACATTAATTTCATTGGAATATATTGAAAAGGCCAATATGTTTTTATGGAATGTCTATTTCAAATAATAAAGGTCCCTTTTTCTTTTGGGATTAAGTTTTAATAATAAAATTATAAGTGTACAAGAATTATGAAACGTGCATATAGATTAGAAAAATCTCCACCCTTTTTCACTTTTAAATTTTACATGTTGGCTATTGATTTGGGCATACTACTTGACCCCTGCGTATTCATAGATATGAACTCTTATGTCCTTGTTAGATTCTCATTATTTTCAAAATACTTTTTATCTCTTTTCTTTTTAATTATACATTTTTCAATAAAATAATATAACACGTAAGTCCAAAGTTTTTCCTTATTTTTTAACTACAAATTTTCCATCAACCCACTACTCCAAAAGCATTCTTAACCAAAAAATGGGGCTCAAATAATATTAGACATTTGCTTTGGCCTTATAAAAATAGACGTATTGATAAACACGTAATAATCTATTGTTACGTGATGTGATAAAAATATATTGTTTAACATAGGCAAAATGGATGACGTAACCTATCATCACTTTCATGTGTCTATTTTAGGAAGGAATGGTTCTCTGAATTTTATTGTGGTCGTTAACGGTCAACAGTCGTCCTAATTCATTTGATATTCTGCACCTACCACTACTACCAACCAGTTCACATAAAAAGATATCCAATGCATCGTGGAATGTTTGAAAAATTGTGTCATACAACCAAAGTAGAAAGCGTTTTCTAAAAATATTATCTCTTATGCAAGTTGATAGAGACTCTAAGATAATGTAACAAAGAAAAATAGATACCTTCTTGAACTCCTAGATTCAGCTCATGTTTGTCAATGTTTCTAATTGATTATAAGTAGTGGGTCCTGACGAATGGATGGTTATAGAGTGAGAGTCCGTTTGAGCCACATTATAATGA
>CAIGRL010020275.1:0-12413 GCA_903798325.1 Fraxinus xanthoxyloides
TTTTTTTTAACAAAATAAATTTAATTGCTGAAGAATTCATGTAAAATTTGATGAAACTAATTTTCTTGATCAAGATAAAGGTATTGTTAATGATACATGTTTGGAGATTCTTTTTGAACAAATGAATATTCAAAATCAAAACAAAGAAAATCCTAAAGTTATTGAAGATCAACACGAGGAAGAAGGAAATGTGCAACAAGATAAAGAAGAATATTTCGAAGTACAAATGATCAATCTCCACCTAAGTAATGGAGTCAAACAAAATACATTATGAACATGCTCAATACATTTGAAATGAAATCGTTGAAATCAATGAACACTCCAACAAGCTTATCAATCAAATTCGATAAAGATGATCAAGTCACTTTCATAGACATAACAAAATATCGAGATATGATAGGATATTTTCTTTACTTAATAGCAAGTATACTCAATATTATGTTTAGTGTGTGATTATGTGCTAGATTTCAACCTTACCCAAGAATCAAACTTTAGTGCCATAAACCAAATTTTAGATATCTTAGTAACAAAAAACATTACGTTTATGGTGTTCTAAAGACACCCAAAAGAACGATATTGTATTAGAATATGTGAATATGAAAAATCAATTGACTGACATTCTCTCTAAATTTCTAACACTTGATAGATTTTCATATATTCAAAGAGATTTGGAAATTATTGATGAATTTGAAGTATGTGGCTAAATTTAATTCATATTAAATATTCTCATATGATTGATTCTATGTGTATAATTGGTTGGAATTTATTTTTTATCCAAATAATTTTGCTTTTGTCATTTCATTACTTATGCTTTGATTAATATTTTTACTATAAAATGATACCATCTTGATTAAATTTGCTTATATTTTTCATTTTGTGCTTAATTGAGGGGCAATATTATTATTTCCTATGGTTGATTTAACATGCCATATGCTTTCTCTCGTATGTGCTACATTTTTACTTATATCACAGGAGGGAAATAGAGTTAGATAGATTTACGAAGCATTAAGAAGGGGGAAGTTGAGTGAGATGATATGTTTTGAATGATTAAATGGTATATTTTAAATCATCCATTAATTGATATGTTTTAAATGGATGGTGAGAAGGGGGAATATATGGATTACATGCAAAATTTAAGATTTATATTCCTTATTAATTGTTCAATATTACTTTGCAAATCATTTTGTTTGTGATAAGAAAAAAGGGGAAATTGTTAACCTTAAAGTTTTGATTATAACAAACAAGTTAATTTTATTTTCTAACAATTTGAATTTAAGTTATTATAGTTTTTCAAAGCATAGCATAGAAAATTGATCGATGGTCGTCAAAAGATCAAAAGCTATCATCACAAATCAGACTCATGAAGGATATTAAGATCAAAGTCACACATTCAAGAACTTAAGAGCCAAACTTCAAAGCAAAATCAAAGACTTGATTTCTTGGATAGAGTGTAAAAGTACTAACACTTTGCTATTTGGTAATGAATGCTTAACCTCAAAATCTTTCTATGCATTAAAAACAATTCTGTGATTAAAAGTCATTCAAATGCAATGATTTGGTCAAATGTAAAAATGACTTTTAAAAATGGTATGTGGGCTTGAAAAATACTTTTTATGTTGAAAAGTTAATTAAAAATGCTTCCGAAAGTCAATTCTTTTCAAAACTTTTGAATCGGAACAAACGAGATCAAAACATAAAAAGGCCTGACTGCCTGGTGGTCCATCAGCCAAAATAGGCGATCGACCATAAATTTTCAACGATCCAAAATTTGATTGTTCTAACTTTTGATCTTTTCTGTACAAACAGTTATATTGGTCATCCGAACAAGAGATAGTCGACCGGACAATTCATCTAAACACTCAGATTTTTTTGACGTTTTGAACTCTATAAATACCTCTACTTCTTACATCCAATACAACATTTTCAAAAGCATTAAAGTGAGATATCTTTTAAGATATTTCTTTAAACTTATATTTGCATTCATTTCATTTATTTTTTCATATATAAAACTTTGATTAATTCAAAATATTTAATCATCATCTTCATCAAAGGTTTTCATCTCTTTTTAGTACTTAACTTTTTTTGATTACTCATAAAAGAGAGACATATTTTGAAGAAGATCTTTGAATTTATATTGCATATATTTCTTTACTACTTCATATTGAAAAATTTGATTGATTAAATCAAATTTGTAAAATCATAATATTCATCAAAGTTTTTCATCTATTTCTTGGTCCTTAATTATTACAGTAATTCATTTAAAGAGTTATATATTTTAAGAAGATTTTCGAACTTGTATTACATTTATTTCATCTTCATCTTTTTATTAAAAATTTTGATTGTTTGAATCAAATTTCTTATTATTATATAATCAAAGTCTTTCATCTAACACTTGAGCTATCATTTATTGATATTCATTGAAGTGATAGCCTCTCATAGTACTAAACTAGTCCCACACATCGTGCTCCCAATTTCACCCTTTCCATCGTACTATATGTCCCCCACTTCACACTGCATTTCAGCCACTGTGCATTTTATTCATTTATCTAGGCATTTAAATATAGACATTTAGAAGTTTTTATGATTAATTATAGCTTAATCTTGTGTATTTATTATTTTTTGAGTAAAACTCAGTGATTGGACATGAAATTGGAAGAAATGAACCAAAATTGAAGAAAAATAAAGGATTTTCAAAGATTTGCCACCAAAGTAAAAATATGAAATATTTGATTTGGACCCCAAAATGAGGATTGAAAATCATATGGAGTCAATTGAAAGAAAATAAAAGATAAGGGAATTGTAATTAAAAAAAATCGACTTGCTCTCAATGATGCGTGCACAAGAGGCAGAATTTCAACTCCCGAGGGTGATTTCACATGCCCATGTATGGGCAAGCGGAAGGACCGTGTGTGCATGAGGTTATTCTAGACACACGAGGTCAACTTTCTTTTTATGATAAAATCTCTTTTAGAACTCCAATTGGATGCAATCTTGACCTAAATCTCGATCGCTATAAATACAAAACAAGGGCTAAACATTGAGATATCTCTCTCTCACCTCTCATTTCAATTCATATCATAAAAATCTTCAAGAATGAGGAATAAATTCATCATAAATTGGGAAGAATATAACAAGAAATCCAAATTAACAAACATCAAGAACTTGATGAATCAATTCTTGGGATTGACGATCAAAAACAAAGAAGTAGATTTTACATCTTGTTCTTTCATTTATAAATTACGTGTGATGATTTTCCAATTTCTTTGTGTTGGGATGAAGATGAACCTTGTTGTCATTTATTTTTAGTTCAAAGACCAAGTAGTTTAGTTAATTGCGTTCTTCATTGGTCATGTATGCTTTGTTGAATTATCTAATTATTTGATCACCAATTAGATAATTAGTTACTTGTATGGAGTATGCAATCACTTAGATAATCATATAATTGAATGCGTTACTTTGCATATGAATTCGTAATAGGAATATGACTGGGTCATGCTTAAAATATGTTTAACTTATTTTGGGAGAGATAGTTAAATAAAATTGAATTATTGATTATCATGAACACACAAATCACACTAAACCAAATAGGTCAAGAATTGAAATTATGATATTAATAATTTGATTCGAAATACATATATAATGGGTCAAGGGAAGGGAAGCGACTCAAGAGTAATAGAGTGATAAAATTTAGAGAATACAAACTTTTGAAATGAAGAAATTTTTATTTGACGAATAAAATTGAGAATTGCAAGATCCAAAATTACGATATTGAAAGATAAAGAAAACTTTAGAATACAAGGATAATTCTAAAACTATCATAAATATGTTTTATCTCCAACTAAAGCACACTGTAGGAGGTTTTCTGCCTTCATCTTCTTTTATAGTTGAAGCTTCGGACTTGAAATCATGTTGAATTGTATTGAAGAATCTTGATGGATGATTTGGGGAGCACCAATATCTGTCCTTTGTTCGTCTTTGTCTGCCATTTTGAATTGTTGTCCCTTTTTCCCCACCATTTAAATTATAGAATCAACTTTACTAAAGTTACTTTAATAAAGCTTTATGTCTATTCTTCAGTATCGGTAGAGCTGGTAAGAAGAGTTTTTATGATGGCAAACACATTTGAAAGAGCATGTTACTTGATTTTGAACACGCTAATTTCGATATTCATATAAAGAGTTGGGACCATATAGTCATTTTGAAATTGAATTTATTTGAGTTTCCTGTTTAATCAAGTCATCAATATTGTCTAAACCAAAACACATATATTCATTGCTTTGTTCATGGTCTGTTAATTCTGATTGAGAGGAATCATTATCATTTTATTTGGATTTCTTTGAAAAGGCCTAATCCTGTGAAGCAATTTTCTCCAAAATGTCTTGTAATTCTTCCGGAGTTTTGTAGTGGTTGAACATAGCCATAAATCTTGATTTTTCTTCAAGAAAATGAGTTTGTTTGTCAAGTTCTGTCTTTGATAGTTTTGGAACACCAATGTTTCTTTGCTCTTGAATCCATGAGTTATCGGCTTGGGGAAACAATATGTCTCATTAAACTTTGACCACCATGTAACTTTGAATCTCCGAACAATCCTTTTGACATTGAATTCGGAATTGTTATTTTGAACAATTTGATAGTTTCGGCGGAAAATTCACTAGACTTTTATTGTGAGCAAATTGAAATAAAAGGTTTTCTTGAGGCTTTAGAAAACGTTTTACCTCCTTTTTGAAGTGTTCGAACCATTGACGAGTAAGACTGGTAAATCCTTTCGTCAAGACCAAAGTGTTCGAACCAATTTTGAAACCATTTTGAAAAATTTAACACGGGCTTGATTAAAGAGAATGAACCAAGAATGTGTTATGGGTATAAAGTAGAAAATAGTAAACCAAGCATCTTGATAATCAAAATAATTGAAATTGGATTCGAATGAATCATCCTTATATATACGCATTCTCTTCTCATTCCATGTGTTTTGCCCCCAATCTTCGTAGGACAATACACTTCGAATTGAGATTTTAGAGAAATCAATACAATTTTTCTTTTGAGGATTTTGAGTGTGAGTTGTTATGGCTGATGCTGATTTGATTAGGATAGCTTCATAATTAACTCTAGTCTTTTTGATATTCCTTGGCATGAAATGGAAATGAGGGAAATTGTTTTGAAGACATTCCTCAAGGGAGGAATATCTATGGATCCATGATGTTTCCATTTTGAAAACAGGAATTTGAAGTGGTTTGGTGAAATAATGAAAAGATATTGAAGGGTTAATGGTAGTTTTCCAAATCCAGCTTCAATGGCTTTTTTTGTAGTTTGATGGTTTGTTTTCTTAAGAGGTTTTCTTACTTTGAGATGCTTGTAAAAATGGATTTTTTGAAGCAATAGTGGTTTTTTGAGAAGAAGAAGAAACTTTTCCTTCATTTTGTGATCCACGAAAAGAATTTTAGTATAATCTTCAATTGAAAAAATAGGAATTGAAGATTTTTTCTAGTTCTTCTTCGAAGAAGAATCTATATCCCTCTCAATGTTTTCTCTTAGCTTTGTTTTGCAAAAACCCTCTTGTTAAGAAATCTGCAACAAAGTCAGATTTACTTTGTATATATAAAATTTCGAAATCAAAGCAATATAGAATAGCTTGTCATTGTGTGAAAGTTTGTTTTGAGACGAGGTTTTTAACGTCTTTTTGTAAAACTTCCTTTGATTTTTTGCAGTCTATTTTTAGCAAAAAAATTATTGATTAAATCATTTTGAAATTTTGAAATGCATAAAACAATTGCTAAAATTTATTTTTTCATAGTGGAATAATTTCTTTGAGGACCAGTCCAAACACCAGAATTGAATCTAATTAGCTTGACTAGATTTGATACATATTTGCTTTAAGATTCCACGAAAACCTATATTAGATGCACCTGTCTTAAAAATAATAGAGGTTGTGGGGTCAAGTATTGAAAGATAGGGTTTAGTTTTGACAGCAATCTTTAACTTTTCGTACAACTAAAATGTGCTGATGACTTCGGGGGACCGGATTCTTTAGTAATCTTTTGAAAAGAGGGGCACATAGGATTCTTGTCTCTTTGATAAAGTAGCCCACATAATTGATACGGCCTAAAAATCGTTGCAAACTTGATTTTTCTTTTGAATTTGAGTAATAGTTCCTAAATGAATGTTATATCCTGAGAACATCTAGAAAATTTTCAAAATTTATATCTTGCTTGTTATTTTGAAGCCTCTACGTAAAAGGAATAGAGGTATATAAGCCTTAACATGACTTGGTGCCTTAGCAATAGATGTTTTTGTACTTTCCTCTTGTCATCTTTTGCAGGTGCAAATCTTCTTCACTTTTTCCTTTATCAATCAAGTCATGTTGATTATTTTTGTTTTACCTCTTTACATGAATATCCGACAATTATACCCCCCACTCCTTGTAGTTATTACATGAATATTTTCCTTCTTAGACCTCTTTTGAAGTCTTTGGGAGATTGGGATTGGAGGTACATATGTTTGAACTTTAACATGAACTCTTGGTAGATTGTTTTCCACTTATCTTATTGCCATCACCTGCTCCTTAGGATTTATCTCTGTATTACTAGGCAAGGATCCCAATGTACATTTTGACAGTTGCTGAGCTATCTGTCTAACCTATATTTCCAACTTTCTAATCGATGCTTGCTGCTTTTGGTAGTTTATTTCAATATGTTGAATACTTTATCTGTTTTTTGCATAAATTGATGAAATATCTCCCCCAAATTTGGTTTTGTTTCTTGTTGGGAATGATTTGAACTATTCCCTTGTAATGATTATTAGACCTATGGAGTTTAGGTGTTTCCCCCAACCCGAATTATATGTTTGTACTTATGGGTTAAATGGGTAGGAACCATTTAGAATGAAATTTACATGTTCTTTCTGGAGAAGCCAGCAACAAGCAATGTTCTATAGCATGACTGGTTCAACAATTTCCACAAATTGAACTGACTATCTCTGCATTTTCCCCTTGTGTTCGTACTTTTACCAACAATTCTACCTTATTGTAAAGGTAGTAATATGAGCATTTCTGGAGGTTGTGTTGTCGACTTCATAAATTTCAGTTACTTTCTTCGGGACTACTTGCTCTGATGAAAACATGGAGTGTGTAGTTGCAATTAACTTGATTAGATCCAAATATTGTTGAACTAATTTATCGATAATGGACCCATTTGCTGAAGAATCCACATGAGAATTAGCTATGGGTGAAAGTCAAGTATAGAAATTTTCTACCTGATTACCCTTACTTATCCTGTGGTTTGGAAACTTCTTATTAACTCTTTAAACCTATTCCAAGCTTTGTGGTATATTTCCCCTTCATGTTGATGGAATGTATGGATTTTCAATCGAACTTGTACTACTTTTGCAGCTAGGAAGATTTTAATGCAAAACTTCCTTACTTAGACCTCCCAAGTCGTGATACTGCCATGTGACTTAAAATCCAACCACTCCAAACCTGCACCTCTTGATGTATATGGGAATAATCGAAACTCGATTGCATCTTCATCAGCCCCTATGAATTGAAAGTTTTTGTTATTCCTTAGAAATTTCAAAAATATACGTGTTCGGATTTTCATGAGGTAATCCATAGAACTGGAGGGTGTTGGTTGTCAAGTTGATTGAATGATCCCTTATTTGAAATTTATTATGCTGAAATCTAGTTATACAATACTGGAGGCTTTGGGTGCTATTGTAGGAGTCAAGAACAGTGAAACTAGCAGGTCCCTTTCATCGATTTCAACTTGTTCGCACTGTTGATTTTGTGGTGCCCTACCCTAACAGTTTCTTGTGCAATTGGCAGTCTCAGAATATCGTTGTTATCTAAGATTTTTATTTTTGTTTGTATTGAGCCTTCACCTCAAGGTACGTTCTATTTTTATATCAAATGGTTGAAGATTGTCGCCTTATAAACAGAGCATACAAATAACACATTTTTCACCTATGCAAGATACCAAAATAAACTAATCAAGTAAAATTCAAAATTTAATATAAAGTAAGATTAAATGTAAGTCCCAGACAATGGCATCACAAACTTGTTGTCGATTTTATATCTCGCAAGTGTACGTATTGTAATAAGTAATATAGTAGACGAAAGATTTTGGATGATCATTCCCAAGAAAACTATTATTTAATTCCTAATTTATTATTTCTAACTCCTAAATGATGAAAAACAAACTTATCTGTTTTACACTGTTATTTCCATTGCTTGGTTCAGTTTAATTTGGAGTATTGAGTATATATGTCATCGTGTAATCATTTGCACTGCACACTATGATCTTGTGAGCGAGTCTGAAATGCGTGTGTGAGATTTGGGATGACAGTCACATGTTAGTAGGGTGACCTCGAACATGAATTGACCTACATTTAGATGACCTATGCTCATGATAGTCTCCCTGCATTGCTGCATTGATGATGATAAAAAAAAATTGGGTGCTAAATTGATTCATATTATACTCTGTTCGAAGCCTATTTGACTCGATTAATTAAGCCCGATGGATTTCTCATAACCTGGTGCCTATGATCATCTGACTTGAGTTAGTCGGCCTAAAGCTCGTTACATGGATCAATTTAGTCGCTTAATGTACAGAGTCTGCACATAAGGTGTTATTTTCGAGAAATACGATAAAAAATAAAATATGCTCAAATTTAGGGAGAGAAACAAAAAATCTCATATAATTGAGCTCATTTTTAAATGCTAAAACTTATTCGGGCTTGACTTTCATTTGTAGGGATCATACTTATTTAACTGTGATATTTTGCATGTCATTTCTCACAAATTTCAATATGGAGTCGTTTTCATGAGAAAATAGTGGCACATTACACACTTGAGTCATTTGTACACTTTACTCCATCTTGAACTTAATTGCGTACGTGGAAAAGTCTGCTTGATAATACTCAACTTGTGATTACATGCTTGATTTTGATCATCGAAGTGTTGAGTGCTTATTTTACCTTAATTTCGTATTATTAAAAAATGCTATTTTTCTGAATTTTTAAATTTTTAGTGCTATTTTTGTCAATTGAATTTTAGTTAGCTATCGCTAGATCTGGCTCAAGTAACAGCAGCAGAAGCTGCTTCGCTCGCTTGTGGTTCGATAGCCGCTCGAGCAACAATTCATTATTTTGAATTAAAACTCTTCAATTCGAGGGTTTTACGCATTTTTACCCTTTTCTTGCTTAATTTCTTGCCAAAATCGTTGAACCCACTCAAAATTATGGTCTTACCTACTTTTTAATCATATCAAAGAACTTCATTGAGTTGAATTTTCATCAAATCATTCACATTCAAAGGTGAAACTCCAAAATCTTGATTTTCTTCATTTTTGACAATTTTCTTTGCATTTTCTGGATTCTACGTGTATTGCCCATTCACTATTTTGCTTTTCTCCGTTTCTTTATCAAATATCGAGTTTTACCTACAAAATGCAATATAACACAAGTTAAGTAATATTTTATTCAAAAAAAGTAAAATATCATCATTTAGAACATCAAATAACTGTAAAAACTACACTTATCAGCTCGAGACCATATATCACAACAAATTTAANGTAAAATTCGAAGAACTTGAGTTTGTCTCATTTTGACTATTTTGTTCGTAGTTTTTAAATTTAACAGACATTGATTATTCATTGAGTGTGTGTTCATTAGTACACTGCATGTTTTAGTCACTTTCATCACGTCATATCAATGTTTTGCCCGATTTTACCTTTCACATTGTGATTGGTCGTGTTTATGCGTGACTGTGGTGGACTCTTATGTGATTTCTCATTTTAGTTCAACTTTCTATGTCGATTGATGTTATCACGTCCATTAGAATGAATGGGTTGTGCTTATACTGATTCAAAATGACGTTCATGGTTTGGGTGCACTTGGAAGTGTGTTGAAGTCGAGTTTTTGGTTGTTTGATTGTTGGTTGATTATGTTTGAGGAGGTTGGGAAGTTTGATTTCATTGTTGGAATTTCAGGATAGTGTTTATGAGTGTGCATATTGGGATGGTTGGCATGTGTGCTTGATTTGGTATCCCACGAGGACGTCACGTCCCTCCGTCATGGCGTTACGTCACTATGTCATGACATCACGTCCCTACGTCTAGGCACCACAGCACGTATTATGTCTTCACGTCACCTACGTCTAGGTATCATTGCATGTTATCATGCACTCACGTTAGGACACGTTGCATGTCATTTGATGGTTTCATTTGTCGTATATCGAGGTTTTATTGATGTTTGTGATTCAATTCTTTTAGACGTCGCCCAAGAGAGCACGTACTACTCCTTCCACTCCTAGTACTTCGACTACTTTTAGTCGAACTAGGTTCGTTTCTGCTATAGCTCAGGATGTTTTTAGGTCACAGTTCTCTCAGCGCCCAGTACTTTTTGAGCGCGAGGTCATCATGCCTGACTTGTCTCCAGACCTCGCTGCTATTTTCTCTTCCTAGGGCTGGGAACCACTTCTTGATGATTTGATATCTCCTCCATCTTTATTAGTACATGAGTTCTACGCCAATATCCATGATGTTAGTGGTACGTCATTTAGGGTTTTTTAGGGTACGGGTAGTTAACATCACTCTGGATGTCATTTCGAGTCTTCTTCATATTCCACGAGTTGTTCATCCACTCTTTCCCTATCTTACCTCTAATTCACCTCCATCAGACACATTGGTCCGATCCATGGTGCTAAACACACCGGTGGATGGTGGTCCAGGTGCGATGCACACTAGATCGTTATCCACTGACCGACAGATTTTATTGCGCATTGTGTGCACTAATCTGTAGCTGATCTCTCATACCTCATACTTACCTATGGAGAATGCTCTTTTTCTTTATGCACTACTACATGGTGATTCCATTGATCTACCGTCTTTTGTTTGTCAGCAAATTTTGCGTGCTTTTCGGACCTCGGGGACTAGGGTTGGGCTTCCCTATGCTTGTCTCATTTATATGTTAGTCACTGCCCTAGGAGCTAGTTTTCCCAAGGGGGTTCCACGGCGGGTTTCTTGGCCGATTGGCCATACTACTATTGCCTAGAACAAGTCTCATGTTTCCACTTCTGGGCCCACATAGCCTTAGGCTGATCCTACTGTGCCAGCCGATCTTATTGATGACATAATATCCTTTGACCCCTCCGATTTTCCATCTTTTGCTACTGCTCCTAAATCTACCGATATTTCTTCTACTTATGGTTCGATGCCTTTTCCTCCATCTACTTCATCGGATTATCCTCCTTCTGAGTCGATTCCTTCACTTATTGATATTCCCTCTGTTCCCGTTGATCCTTCCGTAGCTCTCTTGGAACAGATGACCGTGATGATCGAACAGCAGGCTTGGATGATGGCTTAGCTTACATAGCTTCGTGCCACCGTTGATCGCCACACCACTGAGTTTGCTACACTGCGGGGTGTTGTTGGCTACATTCAGCATGGTTTATGATGGATTCGTCGCCATTGGAATGATGCTTCCAAGGGGAGGACGAACTCAGATGATGCTGCCAGTGCTGTATAGCTCATAGGTTGTACCATTGTCATTTTGTGACAAAAAAAGGGAGTAGATAATTGATGGTAGTATGTATAGTTGAGGGAGAGTAGATATGTACAGTTTTTTTTATATCTAGAGTTGTTGCTTACATGATGTATTTTTCTCACAAATCTGGATGTACTTATCTTTTTGCGATATATAATATTTTGAGCTTTAAGTTTGACTGAATTTACACTTGATATGATATCATTTTTCAAATTGAATTGGATTTTGTGCTTTGCAATTTATGTCTAAGGGGTCGTTGGGGTGAGACATAGATACACTTTGACATTTGATTTAATATATATTGCATTGATTTTTTCACTTATGTCTTATGTCTTGAGGGGTCGTTAGGGTGAGACATTGATATATTTACCTACTACTTAAACACGTTGTGAGTTTGTAGTAAGGGTGAGCACACACATATTTGTTTGAGTTCAGTTTCACTAAATTGAGTTTTTGATGTTTTTAGAATGTCAATGTTTCGTTTTGGTATGTTGGGTTGCATTAATATTGTGTCTTGGTTTAGCTTGTGATTTAAAACTGAAAAACATGCTATATGAGTTACAATTGCTTATGATTGCTTAAATGAAACCTACAATTGAACTGTTTAAACTGTGATGATCCTTGATCCTATTTTCCACACATTTTACACTGGTATTTAAGTTATCTATTTCAGAAAACAAGTACTGTAGAGATCGTTCAAGATAGTTTGTAGTTTAGGGTGTGTCATTACTTTGAGTTTGTAATTTTTATTTTATTACTGCCTTGACTAGATTAGTGTTTTGTCACAGAATGTCAAATAGGGAGTTTGTTAGGTTTTAGTTGATTTTGTAATTGGCAAGTTTCGTGAACAAAATAACTTGATTTGATAGATTGTAATA